>JAUMJM010000465.1:0-44739 GCA_033558235.1 Neomorphus geoffroyi
ACATGGGAGGGCCAGGGACTTGGGTGGGGACTGGGGACATGGGAGGTTCAGGGACTGGGGAGGGGACTGGGGACTTGGGAGGGGCAGGGACTTGGGAGGGGACTGGAGAAATGGGAGGGGCAGGGACTTTGGAGGGGACTGTGGAAATGGGAGGGGCAGGGACTAGGGAGGGGATTGGGGACATGGGAGGGCCAGGGACTTGGGAGTGGCAGGGACTGGGGAGGGGACTGGGGACATGGGAGGGGCAGGGACTTGGGAGGGGAGGGGACTGGGGAGGGGACTGGGGAAATGGGAGAGGCAGGAACTGGGGAGGGGACTGGGGACATTGGAGGGGCAGGGACTTGGGAGGGGCAGGGACTTGGGAGTGGACTGGGGACATGGGAGGTGCACGGACTTTGGAGGTGACTGGGGACATGGGAGGGGCAGGGACTTGGGAGGGGCAGGGACTGGGGAGGGGACTGGGGACATGGGAGGGGCAGGGACATGGGAGTGGCAGGGACTGGGGAGGGGACTGGGGACATGGGAGGGGCAGGGACTTGGGAGGGGAGGGGACTGGGGAAATGGGAGAGGCAGGGACTGGGGAGGGGACTGGGGACATTAGAGGGGCAGGGACTTGGGAGTGGCAGGGACTGGGGAGGGGACTGGGGACATGGGAGGGGCAGGGACTTGGGAGGGGCAGGGACTTGGGAGGGGACTGTTGAAATGGGAGGGGCAGGGACTAGGGAGGGGATTGGGGACATGGGAGGGGCAGGGACTTGGGAGGTGACTGGGGAGATGGGAGGGGCAAGGACTGGGGAGGGGACTGGGGACTTGGGAGGGGACTGGGGACATGGGAGGGGCAGGGACTGGGGAGGGGACTGGGCACAAGGGAGGGGCAGGGACTTGGGAGAGGACTGGGGACATGGGAGGGGGCACGGACTTGGGAGGGGACTGGGGAAATGGGAGGGGCAGGGACTAGGAAGGGGATTGGGACGTGGGAGGGGCAGGGACTTGGGAGTGGCAGGGACTGGGGAGGAAACTGGAGACATGGGAGGGGCAGGGACTTGGGAGGGGATTGGGACTTTCCAGGGGCAGGGACTTGGGAGGGGACTGGGGACATGGGAGGGGCAGGGACTGGGGAAGGGACTGGGGACAAGGGAGGGGTCAGGGACATTGGAGGGGCAGGGACTTGGGAGGGGACTGGGGACATGGGAGGTTCAGGGACTTGGGAGGAGACTGGGGACTTGGGAGGGGCAGGGACTTGGGTGGGGACTGGGGACATGGGAGGGGCAGGGACTGGGGAGGGGACTGGGGACTTGGGAGGGGCAGGGACTTGGGAGGGGACTGGAGGAAATGGGAGGGGGCAGGGACTTGGGAGGGGACTGTGGAAATGGGAGGGGCAGGGACTAGGGAGGGGATTGGGGACATGGGAGGGCCAGGGACTTGGGAGTGGCAGGGACTGGGGAGGGGACTGGGGACATGGGAGGGGCAGGGACTTGGGAGGGGAGGGGACTGGGGAGGGGACTGGGGAAATGGGAGAGGCAGGAACTGGGGAGGGGACTGGGGACATTGGAGGGGCAGGGACTTGGGAGGGGCAGGGACTTGGGAGTGACTGGCGACATGGGAGGGGCACGGACTTTGGAGGTGACTGGGGACATGGGAGGGGCAGGGACTTGGGAGGGGACTTGGGACTTGGGAGGGGCAGGGACTTGGGCGGGGAATGGGGACATGGGAGGAGCAGGGACTTGGTAGGGGATTGGGGAAATGGGAGGGCCAGGGAATTGGGAGGGGACGGGAGACATGGGAGGGGCATGGAGTTGGGAGTGGTAGGGACTGGGGAGGGGACTGGGGACATGGGAGGGGCAGGGACTGGGGTGGGGACTGGGGACTTGGGAGAGGCAGGGACTTAGGAGGGGACTGGGGACATGGGAGGGTATTGGGGACTTGGGAGGGGACTGGGGACATGGGAGGGGCAGGGACTTGGGAGGGGACTGGGTACATGGGAGGGGCAGGGACTTGGTAGGGGCAGGGACTGGGGAGGGGCAAGGACTTGCGAGGGACAGGGACTTGGGAGGGGACTGGGGACATGGGAGGGGATTTGGGACTTTGGAGAGGCAGGGTCTGGGGAGGGGACTGGGGACATGGGAGGGGCAAGGACTGGGGAGGGGACTGGGGACTTGGGAGGGGATTGGGGAATTTGGAGGGGCAGGGACTAGGGAGGGGCAAGGACTTGGGAGGGGCACGGACTTGGGAGGGGACTGGGGACATGGGAGGGGATTAGGGACTTTGGAGGGGCAGGGTCTGGGGAGGGGACTAGGGGACATGGGAGGGGCAGGGACTTGGGAGGGGGACTGGGTACGTACAAGGGCTAAGGTCTGGGGAGGGGACTGGGGACATATGAGTTGCAGGGACTTGGGAGGGGCAGGGACTGGGAAGGGGACTGGGGACATGGGAGGGGACTGGGGACTTGGGAGGGGCGGGGACTTGGGAGGGGATTGGGGACATGGGAGTGGCAGGGACTTGGGAGGGGCAGGGACAGGGGAGGGAACTGGGGACATGGGAGGGGCAAGGACTTGGGAGGGGACTGAGGACTTGGGAGGGGCAGGGACTTGGGAGGGGCAGGGACTGGGGAGGGGCAAGGACTTGGGAGGGACAGGGACTTGGAGGGGACTTGGTTACTTGGGAGGGTATTAGGGACTTTGGAGGGGCAGGGACTGGGGAGGGGACTGGGGACATGGGAGGGGCAAGGACTGGGGAGGGGACTGGGGACTTGGGAGGGGAAGGGACTTGAAAGGGGACTGGGGACTTGGGAGGGGCAGGGACTGGGGAGGGGACTGGGGACATGGGAGGGGCAGGGACTTGGGAGGGGACTGGGGACATGGGAGGGATAGGGTCTTGGGTGGGGCAGGAACTTGGGAGGGGACTGGGGACATGGGAGGGCCAGGGACTTGGGAGGGGACTGGGGACTTGGGAGGGGACTGGGGACGTAGGAGGGGCAGGGATTTGGGAGGGGACTGGGCACATGGGAGGGGCAGGGACTTGGGAGGGTACTGGGGACATGGGAGAACAGGGACTTGGGAGGGGACTGGGGACATGGGAGGGGACTGGGGACATTGGAGGTGCAGGGACTTTGGAGGGGCAGGGACTTGGGAGGGGCAAGGACTTGGGAGGGACAGGGACTTGGGAGGGGACTGGGGACTTGGGAGGGGATTAGGGACTTTGGAGGGGCAGGGACTGGGGAGGGGACTGGGGACATGGGAGAGGCAGGGACTTGGGAGGGGACCGGGGACATGGGAAGGGACTGGAGACATGGGAGGGGCAGGGAATTGGGAGGGGCAGGGACTGGGGAGGGGACTGGAGACATGGGAGGGGCAGGGACATGGGAGGGGCAGGGACTTGGGAGGGGACTGGGGACTTGGGAGGGGCAGGGACTTGGGAGGGGACAGGGGACATGGGAGTGGCAGGGACTTGGGAGTGAACTGTGGACATTGGAGGGGCAGGGACTTGGGAGGGGAGGGGACTGGGGAAATGGGAGAGGCAGGGACTGGGGAGGGGACTGGGGACATTGGAGGGGCAGGGACTTGGGAGTGGCAGGGACTGGGGAGGGGACTGGGGACATGGGAGGGGCAGGGACTTGGGAGGGGCAGGGACTTGGGAGGGGACTGTGGAAATGGGAGGGGCAGGGACTAAGGAGGGGATTGGGGACATGGGAGGGGCAGGGACTTGGGAGTGGCAGGGACTGGGGAGGGGACTGGGGACATGGGAGGGGCAGGGACTTGGGAGGGGCAGGGACTTGGGAGGGGAATGTGGAAATGGGAGGGGCAGGGACTAGGGAGGGGATTGGGGACATGGGAGGGGCAGGGACTGGGGAGGGGCAAGGACTTGGGAGGGGTACGGACTTGGGAGGGGACTGGGGACATGGGAGGGGATTAGGGACTTTGGAGGGGCAGGGTCTGGGGAGGGGACTGGGGACATGGGAGGGGCAGGGACTTGGGAGGGGACTTGGTACGTACGAGGGCTAAGGACTGGGGAGGGGACTGGGGACATAGGAGTTGCAGGGACTTGGGAGGGGCAGGGACAAGGGAGGGAACTGGGGACATGGGAGGGTCAGGGACTGGGGAGTGGACTGGGGACATGGGAGGGGCACGGACATGGGAGTGGCAGGGACTTGGGTGGGGACTGGGGACATGGGAGGGGCAGGGACTTGGGTGGGGACTGGGGACATGGGAGGGGCAGGGACATGGGAGTGGCAGGGACTGGGGAGGGGACTGGGGACATGGGAGGGGCAGGGACTTGGGAGGGGCAAGGACTTGGGAGGGACAGGGACTTGGGAGGGGACTGGGGACTTGGGAGGGGATTAGGGACTTTGGAGGGGCAGGGACTGGGGAGGGGACTGGGGACATGGGAGAGGCAGGGACTTGGGAGGGGACCGGGGACATGGGAAGGGACTGGAGACATGGGAGGGGCAGGGAATTGGGAGGGGCAGGGACTGGGGAGGGGACTGGAGACATGGGAGGGGCAGGGACTTGGGTGGGGCAGGGACTTGGGAGGGGACTGGGGACTTGGGAGGGGCAGGGACTTGGGAGGGGACAGGGGACATGGGAGTGGCAGGGACTTGGGAGTGAACTGTGGACATTGGAGGGGCAGGGACTGGGGAGGGGCAGGAACTGGGTAGGGGAGTGGGGACATGGGAGGGGAAGGGACTTGGGAGGGGCAAGGACTTGGGAGGGGACTGGGGACATGGGAGGGGACTGGGGACATGGGAAGGGCAGGGACTTGGGAGGGGACTGGGGACATGGGAGGGGACTGGGGACATGGGAAGGGCAGGGACTTGGGAGGGGACTGGGGACCTGGGAGGGGCAGGGACTTGGGTGGGGCTTGGGGACATGGGAGGGGCAGGGACTGGGTAGGGGACTGGGGACTTGGGAGGGGCAGGGACTGGGGAGGGGACTGGGGACATGGGAGGGGCAGGGACTGGGGAGGGGCAGGTAGTGGGGAGGGGACTGGGGACATGGGAGGGCCAGGGACTTGGGAGGGGACTGGGGACTTGGGAGGGGACTGGGGACATAGGAGGGGCAGGGATTTGGAAGGGGACTGGGGACATGGGAGTGGCAGGGACTTGGGAGGGTACTGGGGACATGGGAGAACAGGGACTTGGGAGGGGACTGGGGACTTGAGAGGGGCAGGGACTTGGGTGGGGAGTGGGGACATGGGAGGGGCAGGGACTGGGGTGGGGACTGGGGACTTAGGAGGGGCAGGGACTTGGGAGGGGACTGGGGACATGGGAGGGGATTGGGGACTTGGACGGGACTGGGGACATGGGAGGGGCAGGGACTTGGGAGGGGATTGGGACTTTCCAGGGGCAGGGACTTGGGAGGGGACTGTGGAGTTGGGAGGGGCAGGGACTTGGGTGGGGACTGGAGACATGGAAGGGGCAGGGACTGGGGAGTGGACTGGGGACATGGGAGGGGCAGGGACTGGGGAGGGGCAGGGACTGGGGAGGGGACTAGGGAGGGTCAGGGACTTGGGTGGGGACTTGGGACATGGGAGTGGCAGGGACTTGGGAGGGGGACTGGGGACTTGGGAGGGGCAGGGACTTGGGAGGGGACTAGAGACATGGGAGGGGCAGGGAGTTGGGAGTGGTACGGACTTGGGAGGGGACTGGGGACATGGGAGGGGCAGGGACTTGGGAGGGGACTGGGGACATGGGAGGGGATTGGGGACTTGGGAGGGGACTGGGGACATGGGAGGGGCAGGGACTTGGGAGGGGATTGGGACTTTCCAGGGGCAGGGACTTGGGAGGGGACTGGGGAGTTGGGAGGGGCAGGGACTGGGGAGTGGACTGGGGACATGGGAGGGGCAGGGACATGGGAGTGGCAGGGACTGGGGAGGGGCAGGGACTGGGGAGGGGACTAGGGAGGGTCAGGGACTTGGGTGGGGACTTGGGACATGGGAGTGGCAGGGACTTGGGAGGGGACTGGGGACTTGGGAGGGGCAGGGACTTGGGAGGGGACTAGAGACATGGGAGGGGCAGGGACTTGGGAGGGGCAGGGACTTAGGAGGGGACTGGGGACATGGGAGGGGCAGGGACTGGGGAGGGGACTGGGGACTTAGGAGAGGCAGGGACTGGGGAGGGGACTGGGGACTTGGGAGGGGCAGGGACTTGGGTGGGGACTGGGGACATGGGAGGGGCAGGGACTGGGGAGTGGACTGGGGACATGGGAGGGGCAGGGACATGGGAGTGGCAGGGACTGGGAAGGGGACTGGGGACATGGGAGGGGCAGGGACTTGGAGGGGAGGGGACTGGGGAGGGGAGAGGGGAAATGGGAGAGGCAGGGACTGGGGAGGGGACTGGGGACTAGGGAGGGGCAGGGACATGGGAGTGGCAGGGACTGGGGAGGGGACTGGGGACATGGGAGGGGCAGGGACTTGGGAGGGGAGGGGACTGGGGAAATGGGAGAGGCAGGGACTGGGGAGGGGACTGGGGACTTGGGACAGGACTGGTCACATGTGAGGGGCAGGGACTTGGGAGGGTACTGGGGACATGGGAGAACAGGGACTTGGGAGGGAACTGGGGACATGGGAGGGGACTGGGGACATTGGAGTGGCAGGGACTTGGGAGGGGCAGGGACTTGGGAGGGGCAAGGACTTGGGAAGGACATGGACTTTGGAGATGACTGGGGACTTGGGAGGGTCAGGGACTTGGGAGGGGACTGGGGACATGGGAGGGGATTTGGGACTTTGGAGAGGCAGGGTCTGGGGAGGGGACTGGGGACATGGGAGGGGCAAGGACTGGGGAGGGGACTGGGGACTTGGGAGGGGATTGGGGAATTTGGAGGGGCAGGGACTAGGGAGGGGCAAGGACTTGGGAGGGGCACGGACTTGGGAGGGGGACTGGGGACATGGGAGGGGATTAGGGACTTTGGAGGGGCAGGGTCTGGGGAGGGGACTAGGGACATGGGAGGGGCAGGGACTTGGGAGGGGACTGGGTACGTACGAGGGCTAAGGTCTGGGGAGGGGACTGGGGACATAGGAGTGGCAGGGACTTGGGAGGGGCAGGGACTGGGAAGGGGACTGGGGACATGGGAGGGGACTGGGGACTTGGGAGGGGCGGGGACCTGGGAGGGGATTGGGGACATGGGAGGGGCAGGGACTTGGGAGGGGCAGGGACAGGGGAGGGAACTGGGGACATGGGAGGGGCAAGGACTTGGGAGGGGACTGAGGACTTGGGAGGGGCAGGGACTTGGGAGGGGCAGGGACTGGGGAGGGGCAAGGACTTGGGAGGGACAGGGACTTGGGAGGGGACTTGGTTACTTGGGAGGGTATTAGGACTTTGGAGGGGCAGGGACTGGGGAGGGGACTGGGGACATGGGAGGGGCAGGGACTTGGGAGGGGACAGGGGACATGGGAATGGCAGGGACTTGGGAGTGAACTGTGGACATTGGAGGGGCAGGACTTGGGAGGGGAGGGGACTGGGGAAATGGGAGAGGCAGGGACTGGGGAGGGGACTGGGGACATTGGAGGGGCAGGGACTTGGGAGTGGCAGGGACTGGGGAGGGGACTGGGGACATGGGAGGGGCAGGGACTTGGAGGGGCAGGGACTTGGGAGGGGACTGTGGAAATGGGAGGGGCAGGGACTAAGGAGGGGATTGGGGACATGGGAGGGGCAGGGACTTGGGAGTGGCAGGGACTGGGGAGGGGACTGGGGACATGGGAGGGGAAGGGACTTGGGAGGGGCAGGGACTTGGGAGGGGACTGTGGAAATGGGAGGGGCAGGGACTAGGGAGGGGATTGGGGACATGGGAGGGGCAGGGACTGGGGAGGGGCAAGGACTTGGGAGGGGCACGGACTTGGGAGGGGGACTGGGGACATGGGAGGGGATTAGGGACTTTGGAGGGGCAGGGTCTGGGGAGGGGACTGGGGACATGGGAGGGGCAGGGACTTGGGAGGGGACTTGGTACGTACGAGGGCTAAGGACTGGGGAGGGGACTGGGGACATAGGAGTTGCAGGGACTTGGGAGGGGCAGGGACTGGGAAGGGGACTGGGGACATGGGAGGGGACTGGGGACTTGGGAGGGGCGGGGACTTGGGAGGGGTTTGGGGATATGGGACGGGCAGGGACTTGGGAGGGGCAGGGACAAGGGAGGGAACTGGGGACATGGGAGGGGCAGGGACTGGGGAGTGGACTGGGGACATGGGAGGGGCACGGACATGGGGTAAGTGGCAGGACTTGGGTGGGGACTGGGGACATGGGAGGGGCAGGGACTTGGGTGGGGACTGGGGACATGGGAGGGGCAGGGACTGGGGAGTGGACTGGGGACATGGGAGGGGCAGGGACTTGGGAGGGGCAGGGACTTGGGAGGGGACTGGGGACTTGGGAGGGGATTAGGGACTTTGGAGGGGCAGGGACTGGGGAGGGGACTGGGGACATGGGAGAGGCAGGGACTTGGGAGGGGACCGGGGACATGGGAAGGGACTGGAGACATGGGAGGGGCAGGGAATTGGGGGGGGCAGGGACTGGGGAGGGGACTGGAGACATGGGAGGGGCAGGGACTTGGGAGGGGACAGGGGACATGGGAGTGGCAGGGACTTGGGAGTGAACTGTGGACATTGGAGGGGCAGGGACTGGGGAGGGGCAGGAACTGGGTAGGGGAGTGGGGACATGGGAGGGGAAGGGACTGGGGAGGGGCAAGGACTTGGGAGGGGACTGGGGACATGGGAGGGGACTGGGGACATGGGAGGGGCAGGGACTTGGGAGGGGACTGGGGAAATGGGAGGGGCAGGGACTGGGGAGGGGACTGGGGACATGGGAGGGGCAGGGACTGGGGAGGGGCAGGTAGTGGGGAGGGGGACTGGGGACATGGGAGGGCCATGGACTTGGGAGGGGACTGGGGACTTGGGAGGGGACTGGGGACATAGGAGGGGCAGGGATTTGGAAGGGGACTGGGGACATGGGAGTGGCAGGGACTTGGGAGGGGTACTGGGGACATGGGAGAACAGGGACTTGGGAGGGGACTGGGGACTTGAGAGGGGCAGGGACTTGGGTGGGGAGTGGGGACATGGGAGGGGCAGGGACTGGGGTGGGGACTGGGGACTTAGGAGGGGCAGGGACTTGGGAGGGGACTGGGGACTTAGGAGGGGCAGGGACTACGGTGGGGATTGGGGACATGGGAGGGGCAGGGACTTGGGAGGGGACTTGGGACTTGGGAGGGGCAGGGACTTGGGCGGGGAATGGGGACATGGGAGGAGCAGGGACTTGGTAGGGGATTGGGGAAATGGGAGGGGCAGGGAATTGGGAGGGGACGGGAGACATGGGAGGGGCAGGGAGTTGGGAGTGGTAGGGACTGGGGAGGGGAGTGGGGACATGGGAGGGGCAGGGACTTGGGAGAGGCAGGGACTTAGGAGGGGACTGGGGACATGGGAGGGGCAGGGACTTGGGAGGGGACTGGGGACATGGGAGGGGATTGGGGACTTGGGAGGGGACTGGGGACATGGGAGGGGCAGGGACATGGGAGGGGATTGGGACTTTCCAGGGGCAGGGACTTGGGAGGGGACTGGGGAGTTGGGAGGGGCAGGGACTTGGGTAGGGACTGGAGACATGGGAGGGGCAGGGTCTGGGGAGTGGACTGGGGACATGGGAGGGGCAGGGACATGGGAGTGGCAGGGACTGGGGAGGGGACTGGAGACATGGGAGTGGCAGGGAGTTGGCAGTGGTAGGGACTGGGGAGGGGACTGGGGACATGGGAGGGGCAGGGACTTGGGAGAGGCAGGGACTTAGGAGGGGACTGGGGACATGGGAGCGGCAGGGACTGGGGAGGGGACTGGGGACATGGGAGGGGCAGGGACTGGGGAGTGGACTGGGGAGATGGGAGGGGCAGGGACATGGGAGTGGCAGGGACTGGGGAGGGGACTGGGGACATGGGAGGGGCAGGGACTTGGGAGGGGAGGGGACTGGGGAAATGGGAGAGGCAGGGACTGGGGAGGGGACTGGGGATATTGGAGGGGCAGGGACTTGGGAGTGGCAGGGACTGGGGAGGGGACTGGGGACATGGGAGGGGCAGGGACTTGGGAGGGGACCGGGGGACATGGGAAGGGACTGGAGACATGGGAGGGGCAGGGAATTGGGGGGGCAGGGACTGGGGAGGGGACTGGAGACATGGGAGGGGCAGGGACTTGGGTGGGGCAGGGACTTGGGAGGGGACTGGGGACTTGGGAGGGGCAGGGACTTGGGAGGGGACAGGGGACATGGGAGTGGCAGGGACTTGGGAGTGAACTGTGGACATTGGAGGGGCAGGGACTGGGGAGGGGCAGGAACTGGGTAGGGGAGTGGGGACATGGGAGGGGAAGGGACTGGGGAGGGGCAAGGACTTGGGAGGGGACTGGGGACATGGGAGGGGACTGGGGACATGGGAGGGGCAGGGACTTGGGAGGGGACTGGGGAAATGGGAGGGGCAGGGACTGGGTAGGGGACTGGGGACTTGGGAGGGGCAGGGACTGGGGAGGGGACTGGGGACATGGGAGGGGCAGGGACTGGGGAGGGGCAGGTAGTGGGGAGGGGACTGGGGACATGGGAGGGCCATGGACTTGGGAGGGGACTGGGGACTTGGGAGGGGACTGGGGACATAGGAGGGGCAGGGATTTGGAAGGGGACTGGGGACATGGGAGTGGCAGGGACTTGGGAGGGTACTGGGGACATGGGAGAACAGGGACTTGGGAGGGGACTGGGGACTTGAGAGGGGCAGGGACTTGGGTGGGGAGTGGGGACATGGGAGGGGCAGGGACTGGGGTGGGGACTGGGGACTTAGGAGGGGCAGGGACTTGGGAGGGGACTGGGGACTTAGGAGGGGCAGGGACTACGGTGGGGATTGGGGACATGGGAGGGGCAGGGACTTGGGAGTGGCAGGGACTGGGGAGGGGACTGGGGACATGGGAGGGGCAGGGACTTGGTAGGGGAGGGGACTGGGGAAATGGGAGAGGCAGGAACTGGGGAGGGGACTGGGGACATTGGAGGGGCAGGGACTTGGGAGGGGCAGGGACTTGGGAGGGGACTGCGGACATGGGAGGGGCACGGACTTGGGAGGGGACTGGGGACATGGGAGGGGCAGGGACTTGGGAGGGGCAGGGACTGGGGAGGGGACTGGGGACATGGGAGGGGCAGGGACTGGGGAGGGGACTTGGGACTTGGGAGGGGCAGGGACTTGGGCGCGGAATGGGGACATGGGAGGAGCAGGGACTTGGTAGGGGATTGGGGAAATGGGAGGGGCAGGGAATTGGGAGGGGACGGGAGACATGGGAGGGGCAGGGAGTTGGGAGTGGTAGGGACTGGGGAGGGGACTGGGGACATGGGAGGGGCAGGGTCTGGTGAGGGGACTGGGGACGTGGGAGAGGCATGGACTTGGGAGGGGACTGGGGACATGGGAGGGGATTGGGGACTTGGGAGGGGACTGGGGACATGGGAGGGGCAGGGACATGGGAGGGCATTGGGACTTTCCAGGGGCAGGGACTTGGGAGGGGACTGGGGAGTTGGGAGGGGCAGGGACTTGGGTAGGGACTGGAGACATGGGAGGGGCAGGGTCTGGGGAGTGGACTGGGGACATGGGAGGGGCAGGGACATGGGAGTGGCAGGGACTGGGGAGGGGACTGGAGACATGGGAGTGGCAGGGAGTTGGCAGTGGTAGGGACTTGGGAGGGGACTGGGGACATGGGAGGGGCAGGGACTTGGGAGAGGCAGGGACTTAGGAGGGGACTGGGGACATGGGAGCGGCAGGGACTGGGGAGGGGACTGGGGACATGGGAGGGGCAGGGACTGGGGAGTGGACTGGGGAGATGGGAGGGGCAGGGACATGGGAGTGGCAGGGACTGGGGAGGGGACTGGGGACATGGGAGGGGCAGGGACTTGGGAGGGGAGGGGACTGGGGAAATGGGAGAGGCAGGGACTGGGGAGGGGACTGGGGATATTGGAGGGGCAGGGACTTGGGAGTGGCAGGGACTGGGGAGGGGACTGGGGACATGGGAGGGGCAGGGACTTGGGAGGGGCAGGGACTTGGGAGGGGACTGGGGACATGGGAGGGGCACGGACTTTGGAGGTGACTGGGGACATGGGAGGGGCAAGGACTGGGGAGGGGACTGGGGACTTGGAAGGGGCAGGGACTTGGGCGGGGAATGGGGACATGGGAGGAGCAGAGACTTGGTAGGGGATTGGGGAAATGGGAGGGGCAAGGACTGGGGAAGGGACTGGGGACTTTTGAGGGGACTGGGGACATGGGAGGGGTAGGGACTGGGGAGGCGACTGGGCACAAGGGAGGGGCAGGGACTTGGGAGAGGACTGGGGACATGGGAGGGGCAGGGACTTGGGCGGGGAATGGGGACATGGGAGGAGCAGAGACTTGGTAGGGGATTGGGGAAATGGGAGGGGCAAGGACTGGGGAAGGGACTGGGGACTTTTGAGGGGACTGGGGACATGGGAGGGGTAGGGACTGGGGAGGCGACTGGGCACAAGGGAGGGGCAGGGACTTGGGAGAGGACTGGGGACATGGGAGGGGCACGGACTTGGGAGGGGACTGGGGAAATGGGAGGGGCAGGGACTGGGGAGGGGACTGGGGACATGGGAGGGGCAGGGACGTGGGAGGTGACTGGGGACATGGGAGGGGCAAGGACTGGGGAGGGGACTGGGGACTTGGGTGGGGACTGGGGACATGGGAGGGGCAGGGACTGGGGAGGGGACTGGGCACAAGGGAGGGGCAGGGATTTGGGAGAGGACTGGGGACATGGGAGGGGCACGGACTTGGGAGGGGACTGGGGAAATGGGAGGGGCAGGGACTAGGGAGGGGATTGGGGACGTGGGAGGGGCAGGGACTTGGGAGTGGCAGGGACTGGGGAGGAAACTGGAGACATGGGAGGGGCAGGGACTTGGGAGGGGATTGGGACTTTCCAGGGGCAGGGACTTGGGAGGGGACTGGGGACATGGGAGGGGCAGGGACTTGGGCGGGGAATGGGGACATGGGAGGAGCAGAGACTTGGTAGGGGATTGGGGAAATGGGAGGGGCAAGGACTGGGGAAGGGACTGGGGACTTTTGAGGGGACTGGGGACATGGGAGGGGTAGGGACTGGGGAGGCGACTGGGCACAAGGGAGGGGCAGGGACTTGGGAGAGGACTGGGGACATGGGAGGGGCACGGACTTGGGAGGGGACTGGGGAAATGGGAGGGGCAGGGACTGGGGAGGGGACTGGGGACATGGGAGGGGCAGGGACGTGGGAGGTGACTGGGGACATGGGAGGGGCAAGGACTGGGGAGGGGACTGGGGACTTGGGTGGGGACTGGGGACATGGGAGGGGCAGGGACTGGGGAGGGGACTGGGCACAAGGGAGGGGCAGGGATTTGGGAGAGGACTGGGGACATGGGAGGGGCACGGACTTGGGAGGGGACTGGGGAAATGGGAGGGGCAGGGACTAGGGAGGGGATTGGGGACGTGGGAGGGGCAGGGACTTGGGAGTGGCAGGGACTGGGGAGGAAACTGGAGACATGGGAGGGGCAGGGACTTGGGAGGGGATTGGGACTTTCCAGGGGCAGGGACTTGGGAGGGGACTGGGGACATGGGAGGGGCAGGGACTTGGGAGTGGCAGGGACTTGGGAGGGGACTGGGGACATGGGAGGGGCAGGGACTTGGGAGAGGAGGGGACTGGGGAGGGGACTGGGGAAATGGGAGAGGCAGGAACTGGGGAGGGGACTGGGGACATGGGAGGGGCAGGGACTGGGGAGGGGACTTGGGACTTGGGAGGGGCAGGGACTTGGTAGGGGATTGGGGAAATGGGAGGGGCAGGGAATTGGGAGGGGACGGGAGACATGGGAGGGGCAGGGAGTTGGGAGTGGTAGGGACTGGGGAGGGGACTGGGGACATGGGAGGGGCAGGGACTGGGGAGGGGACTGGGGACTTGGGAGAGGCAGGGACTTAGGAGGGGACTGGGGACATGGGAGGGGCAGGGACTTGGGAGGGGACTGGGGACATGGGAGGGGATTGGGGACTTGGGAGGGGACTGGGGACATGGGAGGGGCAGGGACTTGGGAGGGGATTGGGACTTTCCAGGGGCAGGGACTTGGGAGGGGACTGGGGAGTTGGGAGGGGCAGGGACTTGGGTGGGGACTGGAGACATGGGAGGGGCAGGGACTGGGGAGTGGACTGGGGACATGGGAGGGGTAGGGACATGGGAGTGGAAGGGACTGGGGAGGGGCAGGGACTGGGGAGGGGACTAGGGAGGGGCAGGGACTTGGGTGGGGACTTGGGACATGGGAGTGGCAGGGACTTGGGAGGGGACTGGGGACTTGGGAGGGGCAGGGACTTGGGAGGGGACTGGGGACATGGGAGGGGCAGGGACTTGGGAGGGGCAGGGACTTAGGAGGGGACTGGGGACATGGGAGGGGCAGGGACTGGGGAGGGGACTGGGGACTTGGGAGGGGCAGGGACTTGGGTGGGGACTGGGGACATGGGAGGGGCAGGGACTGCGGAGTGGACTGGGGACATGGGAGGGGCAGGGACATGGGAGTGGCAGGGACTGGGGAGGGGACTGGGGACATGGGAGGGGCAGGGACTTGGGAGGGGAGGGGACTGGGGAGGGGAGTGGGGAAATGGGAGAGGCAGGGACTGGGGAGGGGGACTGGGGACATTGGAGGGGCAGGGACTTGGGAGTGGCAGGGACTGGGGAGGGGACTGGGGACATGGGAGGGGATTGGGGACTTGGGAGGGGACTGGGGACATGGGAGGGGCAGGGACATGGGAGGGGATTGGGACTTTCCAGGGGCAGGGACTTGGGAGGGGACTGGGGAGTTGGGAGGGGCAGGGACTTGGGTGGGGACTGGAGATATGGGAGGGGCAGGGACTGGGGAGTGGACTGGGGACATGGGAGGGGCAGGGACATGGGAGTGGCAGGGACTGGGGAGGGGCAGGGACTGGGGAGGGGACTAGGGAGGGGCAGGGACTTGGGTGGGGACTTGGGACATGGGAGTGGCAGGGACTTGGGATGGGACTGGGGATTTGGGAGGGGCAGGGACTTGGGAGGGGACTGGGGACATGGGAGGGGCAGGGACTGGGGAGGGGACTGGGGACTTAGGAGAGGCAGGGACTGGGGAGGGGTCTGGGGACTAGGGAGGGGCAGGGACATGGGTGGGGACTGGGGACATGGGAGGGGCAGGGACTGGGGAGTGGACTGGGGACATGGGAGGGGGCAGGGGACATGGGAGTGGCAGGGACTGGGGAGGGGACTGGGGACATGGGAGTGGCAGGGACTTGGGAGGGGAGGGGACTGGGGAAATGGGAGAGGCAGGGACTGGGGAGGGGACTGGGGACATTGGAGGGGCAGGGCCTTGGGAGTGGCAGGGACTGGGGAGGGGACTGGGGACATGGGAGGGGCAGGGACTTGGGAGGGGCAGGGACTTGGGAGGGGACTGGGGACATGGGAGGGGCACGGACTTTGGAGGTGACTGGGGACATGGGAGGGGCAAGGACTGGGGAGGGGACTGGGGACTTGGAAGGGGCAGGGACTTGGGCGGGGAATGGGGACATGGGAGGAGCAGAGACTTAATAGGGGATTGGGGAAATGGGAGGGCCAGGGACTGGGGATGGGACTGGGGACATGGGAGGGGCAGGGACTTGGGAGGTGACTGGGGACATGGGAGGGGCAAGGCCTGGGGAGGGGACTGGGGACTTGGGAGGGGACTGGGGACTTGGGTGGGGACTGGGGACATGGGAGGGGCAGGGACTGGGGAGGGGACTGGGCACAAGGGAGGGGCAGGGACTTGGGAGGGGACTGGGGACTTGGGAGGGGACTGGGGACATGGGAGGGGCACGGACTTCGGAGGGGACTGGGGAAATGGTAGGGGCAGGGACTAGGGAGGGGATTGGGGACGTGGGAGGGGCAGGGACTTGGGAGTGGCAGGGACTGGGGAGGAAACTGGAGACATGGGAGGGGCAGGGACTTGGGAGGGGATTGGGACTTTCCAGGGGCAGGGACTTGGGAGGGGACTGGGGACATGGGAGGGGCAGGGACTGGGGAAGGGACTGGGGACAAGGGAGGGTCAGGGACATGGGAGGGGCAGGGACTGGGGAGGGGACGTGGGGGACATGGGAGGTTCAGGGACTTGGGAGGAGACTGGGGACTTGGGAGGGGCAGGGACTTGGGTGGGGACTGGGGACATGGGAGGGGCAGGGACTGGGGAGTGGACTGGGGACTTGGGAGGGGCAGGTACTTGGGAGTGGCAGGGAGTGGGGAGGGGACTGGGGACATGGGAGTGGCAGGGACTTGGGAGGGGAGGGGACTGGGGAGGGGACTGGGGACATGGGAGGGGCAGGGAGTTGGGAGTGGTACGGACTGGGGAGGGGACTGGGGACATGGGAGGGGCAGGGACTTGGGAGGGTCAGAGACTTGGGAGGGGACTGGGGACTTGGGAGGGGCAGGGACTTGGGTGGGGACTGGGGACATGGGAGGGGACTGGGGACATGGGAGGGGCAAGGATTGGGAAGGGGACTGGGGACATGAGAGGGGCAGGGACTTGGGAGTGGCAGGGACTGGGGAGGGGACTGGGGACATGGGAGGGGCAGGGACTTGGTAGGGGATTGGGGAATTGGGAGGGGCAGGGAATTGGGAGGGGACGGGAGACATGGAAGGGGCAGGGAGTTGGGAGTGGGTAGGGACTGGGGAGGGGACTGGGGACATGGGAGGGGCAGGGACTGGGGAAGGGACTGGGGACAAGGGAGGGTCAGGGACATGGGAGGGGCAGGGACTGGGGAGGGGACTGGGGACATGGGAGGTTCAGGGACTTGGGAGGGGACTGGAGAAATGGGAGGGGCAGGGACTTGGGTGGGGACTGTGGAAATGGGAGGGGCAGGGACTTGGGTGGGGATTGGGGACATGGGAGGGGCAGGGACTGGGGAGGGGGACTGGGGACTTGGGAGGGGCAGGGACTTGGGAGGGGACTGGAGAAATGGGAGGGGCAGGGACTTGGGAGGGGACTGTGGAAATGGGAGGGGCGGGGACTAGGGAGGTGATTGGGGACATGGGAGGGGCAGGGACCTGGGAGTGGCAGGGACTGGGGAGGGGACTGGGGACATGAGAGGGGCAGGGACTTGGTAGGGGAGGGGACTGGGGAAATAGGAGAGGCAGGAACTGGGGAGGGGACTGGGGACATTGGAGGGGCAGGGACTTGGGAGGGGCAGGGACTTGGGAGGGGACTGGGGACATGGGAGGGGCACGGACTTTGGAGGTGACTGGGGACATGGGAGGGGCAGGGACTTGGGAGGGGCAGTGACTGGGGAGGGGACTGGGGACATGGGAGGGGCAGGGACTGGGGAAGGGACTTGGGACTTGGGAGGGGCAGGGACTTGGGCGGGGAATGGGGACATGGGAGGAGTAGGGACTTGGTAGGGGATTGGGGAAATGGGAGGGGCAGGGAATTGGGAGGGGACGGGAGACATGGGAGGGGCAGGGAGTTGGGAGTGGTAGGGACTGGGGAGGGGACTGGGGACATGGAGGGGCAGGGACTTGGGAGGGGCAGGGACTTTGGAGGGGCTGGGGACATGGGAGGGGCAGGGACTTGGGAGGGGACTGGGGACATGGGAGGGGATTGGGGACTAGGGAGGGGACTGGGGACATGGGAGGGGCAGGTACTTGGGAGGGGATTGGGACTTTCCAGGGGCAGGGACTTGGGAGTGGACTGGGGAGTTGGGAGGGGCAGGGACTTGGGTGGGGACTGGAGACATGGGACGGGCAGGGACTGGGGAGTGGACTGGGGACATGGGAGGGGCAGGGACATGGGAGTGGCAGGGACTGGGGAGGGGCAGGGACTGGGGACATGGGAGGGGAAGGGACTTGGGAGGGGACTGGGGACTTGGGAGGGGCAGGGACTTGGGAGGGGACTGGGGACTTGGGAGGGGCAGGGACTTGGGTGGGGACTTCGGACATGGGCGTGGCAGGGACTTGGGAGGGGACTGGGGACTTGGGAGGGGCAGGGACTTGGGCGGGGACTGGAGACATGGGAGGGGCAGGGAGTTGGGAGTGGTAGGGACTGGGGAGGGGACTGGGGACATGGGAGGGGCAGGGACTGGGGAGGGGACTTGGGACTTGGAGGGGCAGGGACTTGGGCGGGGAATGGGGACATGGGAGGGGGCAGGGACTGGGGAGGGGACTGGGGACTTGGGAGGGGGACTGGAGAAATGGGAGGGGCAGGGACTTGGGAGGGGACTGTGGAAATGGGAGGGGCAGGGACTAGGGAGGGGATTGGGGACATGGGAGGGGCAGGGACTTGGGAGTGGCAGGGACTGGGGAGGGGACTGGGGACATGGGAGGGGCAGGGACTTGGGTGGGGACTGGAGACATGGGAGGGGCAGAGACTGGGGAGGGGACTGGGGACTTGGGAGGGGACTGGAGAAATGGAGGGGCAGGGACTTGGGAGGGGACTGTGGAAATGGGAGGGGCAGGGACTAGGGAGGGGATTGGGGACATGGGAGGGGCAGGGACTGGGGAGTGGACTGGGGACATGGGAGGGGCAGGGACAAGGGAGTGGCAGGGACTGGGGAGGGGACTGGGGACATGGGAGGGGCGGGGACTTGGGAGGGGCAGGGACTTAGGAGGGGACTGGGGACTGGGAGGGGCAGGGACTGGGGAGGGGACTGGGGACTTGGGAGAGGCAGGGACTTAGGAGGGGGACTGGGGACATGGGAGGGGCAGGGACTTGGGAGGGGGACTGGGGACATGGGAGGGGATTGGGGACTTGGGAGGGGACTGGGGACATGGAAGGGGCAGGGACGTGGGAGGGGATTGGGACTTCCCAGGGGCAGGGACTTGGGAGGGGACTGGGGAGTCGGGAGGGGCAGGGACTTGGGTGGGGACTGGAGAGATGGGAGGGGCAGGGACTGGGGAGTGGACTGGGGACATGGGAGGGGCAGGGACATGGGAGTGGCAGGGACTGGGGAGGGGACTAGGGAGGGGCAGGGACTTGGGTGGGGACTTGGGACATGGGAGTGGCAGGGACTTGGGAGGGGACTGGGGACTTGGGAGGGGCAGGGAGTTGGGAGGGGACTGGAGACATGGGAGGGGCAGGGAGTTGGGAGTGGTAGGGACTGGGGAGGGGACTGGGGACATGGGAGGGGCAGGGACTTGGGAGGGGCAGGGACTTAGGAGGGGGACTGGGGACATGGGAGGGGCAGGGACTGGGGAGTGGACTGGGGACATGGGAGGGGCAGGGACATGGGAGTGGCAGGGACTGGGGAGGGGACTGGGGACATGGGAGTGGCAGGGACTTGAGAGGGGAGGGGACTGGGGAGGGGAGTGGGGAAATGGGAGAGGCAGGGACTGGGGAGGGGACTGGGGACATTGGAAAGGCAGGGACTTGGGAGTGGCAGGGACTGGGGAGGGGACTGGGGACATGGGAGGGGCAGGGACTTGGGAGGGGCAGGGACTTGGGAGGGTACTGGGGCCATGGGAGGGGCACGGACTTTGGAGGTGACTGGGGACATGGGAGGGGCAGGGACTTGGGAGGGGCAGGGACTGGGGAGGGGAGTGGGGACATGGGAGGGGCAGGGACTGGGGAGGGGACTTGAGACTTGGGAGGGGCAGGGACTTGGGCGGGGAATGGGGACATGGGAGGAGCAGGGACTTGGTAGGGGATTGGGGAAATGGGAGGGGCAGGGACTGGGGAGGGGACTGGGGACATGGGAGGGGCAGGGACTTGGGAGGTGACTGGGGACATGGGAGGGGCAAGGACTGGGGAGGGGACTGGGGACATTGGAGGGGCAGGGACTTGGGAGGGGCAGGGACTTGGGAGGGGACTGGGGACATGGGAGGGGCACGGACTTTGGAGGTGAGTGGGGACATGGGAGGGGCAGGGACTTGGGAGGGGCAGTGACTGGGGAGGGGACTGGGGACATGGGAGGGGCAGGGACTGGGGAAGGGACTTGGGACTTGGGAGGGGCAGGGACTTGGGCGGGGAATGGGGACATGGGAGGAGTAGGGACTTGGTAGGGGATTGGGGAAATGGGAGGGGCAGGGAATTGGGAGGGGACGGGAGACATGGGAGGGGCAGGGAGTTGGGAGTGGTAGGGACTGGGGAGGGGACTGGGGACATGGGAGGGGCAGGGACTTGGGAGGGGCAGGGACTTTGGAGGGGCTGGGGACATGGGAGGGGCAGGGACTTGGGAGGGGACTGGGGACATGGGAGGGGATTGGGGACTAGGGAGGGGACTGGGGACATGGGAGGGGCAGGTACTTGGGAGGGGATTGGGACTTTCCAGGGGCAGGGACTTGGGCGGGGACTGGAGACATGGGACGGGCAGGGACTGGGGAGTGGACTGGGGAGATGGGAGGGGCAGGGACATGGGAGTGGCAGGGACTGGGGAGGGGCAGGGACTGGGGAGGGGACTAGGGAGGGGCAGGGACTTGGGTGGGGACTTGGGACATGGGAGTGGCAGGGACTTGGGAGGGGACTGGGGACTTGGGAGGGGCAGGGACTTGGGCGGGGACTGGAGACATGGGAGGGGCAGGGAGTTGGGAGTGGTAGGGACTGGGGAGGGGACTGGGGACATGGGAGGGGCAGGGACTGGGGAGGGGACTTGGGACTTGGGAGGGGCAGGGACTTGGGCGGGGAATGGGGACATGGGAGGGGCAGGGACTGGGGAGGGGACTGGGGACTTGGGAGGGGACTGGAGAAATGGGAGGGGCAGGGACTTGGGAGGGGTGGAAATGGGAGGGGCAGGGACTAGGGAGGGGATTGGGGACATGGGAGGGGCAGGGACTTGGGAGTGGCAGGGACTGGGGAGGGGACTGGGGACATGGGAGGGGCAGGGACTTGGGTGGGGACTGGGGACATGGGAGGGGGCAGAGACTGGGGAGGGGACTGGGGACTTGGGAGGGGCAGGGACTTGGGAGGGGACTGGAGAAATGGGAGGGGCAGGGACTTGGGAGGGGACTGTGGAAATGGGAGGGGCAGGGACTAGGGAGGGGATTGGGGACATGGGAGGGGCAGGGACTGGGGAGTGGACTGGGGACATGGGAGGGGCAGGGACAAGGGAGTGGCAGGGACTGGGGAGGGGACTGGGGACATGGGAGGGGCGGGGACTTGGGAGGGGCAGGGACTTAGGAGGGGACTGGGGACATGGGAGGGGCAGGGACTGGGGAGGGGACTGGGGACTTGGGAGGGGCAGGGACTTAGGAGGGGACTGGGGACATGGGAGGGGCAGGGACTTGGGAGGGGACTGGGGACATGGGAGGGGATTGGGGACTTGGGAGGGGACTGGGGACATGGAAGGGGCAGGGACGTGGGAGGGGATTGGGACTTCCCAGGGGCAGGGACTTGGGAGGGGACTGGGGAGTTGGGAGGGGCAGGGACTTGGGTGGGGACTGGAGAGATGGGAGGGGCAGGGACATGGGAGTGGCAGGGACTGGGGAGGGGACTAGGGAGGGGCAGGGACTTGGGTGGGGACTTGGGACATGGGAGTGGCAGGGACTTGGGAGGGGACTGGGGACTTGGGAGGGGCAGGGAGTTGGGAGGGGACTGGAGACATGGGAGGGGCAGGGAGTTGGGAGTGGTAGGGACTGGGGAGGGGACTGGGGACATGGGAGGGGCAGGGACTTGGGAGGGGCAGGGACTTAGGAGGGGACTGGGGACATGGGAGGGGCAGGGACTGGGGAGTGGACTGGGGACATGGGAGGGGCAGGGACATGGGAGTGGCAGGGACTGGGGAGGGGACTGGGGACATGGGAGGGGCAGGGACTTGAGAGGGGAGGGGACTGGGGAGGGGAGTGGGGAAATGGGAGAGGCAGGGACTGGGGAGGGGACTGGGGACATTGGAAAGGCAGGGACTTGGGAGTGGCAGGGACTGGGGAGGGGACTGGGGACATGGGAGGGGCAGGGACTTGGGAGGGGCAGGGACTTGGGAGGGGACTGGGGCCATGGGAGGGGCACGGACTTTGGAGGTGACTGGGGACATGGGAGGGGCAGGGACTTGAGAGGGGCAGGGACTGGGGAGGGGAGTGGGGACATGGGAGGGGCAGGGACTGGGGAGGGGACTTGAGACTTGGGAGGGGCAGGGACTTGGGCGGGGAATGGGGACATGGGAGGAGCAGGGACTTGGTAGGGGATTGGGGAAATGGGAGGGGCAGGGACTGGGGAGGGGGACTGGGGACATGGGAGGGGCAGGGACTTGGGAGGTGACTGGGGACATGGGAGGGGCAAGGACTGGGGAGGGGACTGGGGACTTGGGAGGGGGACTGGGGACTTGGGAGGGGACTGGGGACATGGGAGGGGCAGGGACTGGGGAGGGGACTGGGCACAAGGGAGGGGCAGGGATTTGGGAGGGGACTGGGGACTTGGGAGGGGACTGGGGACATGGGAGGGGCACGGACTTGGGAGGGGACTGGGGAAATGGGAGGGGCAGGGACTAGGGAGGGGATTGGGGACGTGGGAGGGGCAGGGACTTGGGAGTTGCAGGGACTGGGGAGGAAACTGGGGACATGTGAGGGGCAGGGACTTGGGAGGGGATTGGGACTTTCCAGGGGCAGGGACTTGGGAGGGGACTGGGGACATGGGAGGGGCAGGGACTGGGGAAGGGACTGGGGACAAGGGAGGTTCAGGAACATGGGAGGGGCAGGGACTGGGGAGGGGACTGGGGACATGGGAGGTTCAGGGACTTGGGAGGGGACTGGGGACTTTGGTGGGGACTGGGGACATGGGAGGGGCAGGGACTGGGGAGGGGACTGGGCACAAGGGAGGGGCAGGGGACTTGGGAGGGGACTGGGGACTTGGGAGGGGACTGGGGACATGGGAGGGGCACGGACTTGGGAGGGGACTGGGGAAATGGGAGGGGCAGGGACTAGGGAGGGGATTGGGGACGTGGGAGGGGCAGGGACTTTGGAGTGGCAGGGACTGGGGAGGAAGCCGGGGACATGGGAGGGGCAGGGACTTGGGAGGGGATTGGGACTTTCCAGGGGCAGGGACTTGGGAGGGGACTGGGGACATGGGAGGGGCAGGGACTGGGGAAGGGACTGGTGACAAGGGAGGGTCAGGGATATGGGAGGGGCAGGGACTTGGGAGGGGACTGGGGACTTGGGAGGTTCAGGGACTTGGGAGGGGACTGGGGACATGGGAGGGGCAGGGACTGGGGAGGGGGACTGGGGACTTGGGAGGGGTAGGGACTTGGGAGGGGACTGGAGAAATGGGAGGGGCAGGGACTTGGGAGGGGACTGTGGAAATGGGAGGGGCAGGGACTCGGGAGGGGATTGGGGACATGGGAGGGGCAGGGACTTGGGAGTGGCAGGGACTGGAGAAGGGACTGGGGGACATGAGAGGGGCAGGGACTTGGGAGGGGAGGGGACTGGGGAGGGGACTGGGGAAATGGGAGAGGCAGGAACTGGGGAGGGGACTGGGGACATTGGAGGGGCAGGGACTGGGCAGGGGACTTGGGACTTGGGAGGGGCAGGTACTTGGGCGGGGAATGGGGACATGGGAGGAGCAGGGACTTGGTAGGGGATTGGGGAAATGGGAGGGGCAGGGACTTGGGAGGGGACTGGGGATATGGGAGGGGCAGGGACTTGGGAGGTGACTGGAGACATGGGAGGGGCAAGGACTGGGGAGGGGACTGGGGACTTGGGAGGGGAAGGGACTTGGCAGGGGCAGGGACTGGGGAGGGGAGTGGGGAAATGGGAGGGGCAGGGATTGGGGACGGGACTGGGGACTTGGGAGGGGACTGGGGACATGGGAGGGGCAAGGATTGGGAAGGGGACTGGGGACATGGGAGGGGCAGGGACTTGGGAGGTGACTGGGGACATGGGAGGGGCAAGGACTGGGGAGGGGATTGGGGACTTGGGTGGGGACTGGGGACATGGGAGGGGCAGGGACTTGGGAGGGGACTGGGGACTTGGGAGGGGCAGGGACTAGGGAGGGGATTGGGGACGTGGGAAGGGCAGGGACTTGGGAGTGGCAGGGACTGGGGAGGAGACTGGGTACATGGGATGGGCAGGGACTTGGGAGGGGCAGGGACATAGGAGGGGACTGGGGACATGGGAGGGGCAGGGACTGGGGAGGGGACTGGGGACTTAGGAGAGGCAGGGACTGGGGAGGGGACTGGGGACTTGGGAGGGGCAGGGACTTGGGTGGGGACTGGGGACATGGGAGGGGCAGGGACTGGGGAGTGGACTGGGGACATGGGAGGGGCAGGGACTTGGGAGGTTCAGGGACTGGGGAGGGGACTGGGGACATGGGAGGGGCAGGGACTTGGGAGGTGACTGGGGACATGGGAGGGGCAAGGACTGGGGAGGGGACTGGGGACTTGGGAGGGGACTGGGGACTTGGGTGGGGACTGGGGACATGGGAGGGGCAGGGACTGGGGAGGGGACTGGGCACAAGGGAGGGGCAGGGACTTGGGAGGGGACTGGGACTTGGGAGGGGACTGGGGACATGGGAGGGGCACGGACTTGGGAGGGGACTGGGGAAATGGGAGGGGCAGGGACTAGGGAGGGTATTGGGGGACGTGGGAGGGGCAGGGACTTGGGAGTGGCAGGGACTGGGGAGGAAACTGGGGACATGGGAGGGGCAGGGACTTGGGAGGGGATTGGGACTTTCCAGGGGCAGGGACTTGGGAGGGGACTGGGGACATGGGAGGGGCAGGGACTGGGGAAGGGACTGGGGACAAGGGAGGGTCAGGGACATGGGAGGGGCAGGGACTGGGGAGGGGACTGGGGACATGGGAGGTTCAGGGACTTGGGAGGGGACTGGGGACTTTGGTGGGGGACTGGGGACATGGGAGGGGCAGGGACTGGGGAGGGGACTGGGCACAAGGGAGGGGCAGGGACTTGGGAGGGGACTGGGGACTTGGGAGGGGACTGGGGACATGGGAGGGGCACGGACTTGGGAGGGGACTGGGGAAATGGGAGGGGCAGGGACTAGGGAGGGGATTGGGGACGTGGGAGGGGCAGGGACTTGGGAGTGGCAGGGACTGGGGAGGAAACTGGGGACATGGGAGGGGCAGGGACTTGGGAGGGGATTGGGACTTTCCAGGGGCAGGGACTTTGGAGGTGACTGGGGACATGGGAGGGGCAGGGACTGGGGAAGGGACTGGGGACAAGGGAGGGTCAGGGACATGGGAGGGGCAGGGACTGGGGAGGGGACTGGGGACATGGGAGGTTCAGGGACTTGGTAGGGGACTGGGGACTTTGGTGGGGACTGGGGACATGGGAGGGGCAGGGACTGGGGAGGGGACTGGGCACAAGGGAGGGGCAGGGACTTGGGAGGGGACTGGGGACTTGGGAGGGGACTGGGGACATGGGAGGGGCACGGACTTGGGAGGGGACTGGGGAAATGGGAGGGGCAGGGACTAGGGAGGGGATTGGGGACTTGGGAGGGGACTGGGGACTTGGGAGGTTCAGGGACTTGGGAGGGGACTGGGGACTTGGGAGGGGCAGGGACTTGGGTGGGGACTGGGCACATGGGAGGGGCAGGGACTGGGGAGGGGACTGGGGACTTGGGAGGGGCAGGGACTTGGGAGGGGACTGGAGAAATTGGAGGGGCAGGGACTTGGGAGGGGACTGTGGAAATGGGAGGGGCAGGGACTAGGGAGGGGATTGGGGACATGGGAGGGGCAGGGACTTGGGAGTGGCAGGGACTGGGGAGGGGACTGGGGACATGGGATGAGCAGGAACTTGGTAGGGGATTGGGGAAATGGGAGGGGCAGGGACTTGGGAGGGGACTGGGGACATGGGAGGGGCAGGGACTTGGGAGGTGACTGGAGACATGGGAGGGGCAAGGACTGGGGAGGGGACTGGGGACTTGGGAGGCGAAGGGACTTGGCAGGGGCAGGGACTGGGGTGGGGAGTGGGGAAATGGGAGGGGCAGGGACTGGGGACGGGACTGTGGATTTGGGAGGGGACTGGGGACATGGGAGGGGCAGGGACTGGGGAGGGGACTGGGGACTTAGGAGAGGCAGGGACTGGAGAGGGGACTGGGGACTTGGGAGGGGCAGGGACTTGTGTGGGGACTGGGGACATGGGAGGGGCAGGGACTTGGGAGTGGCAGGGATTGGGGAGGGGACTGGGGACATGGGAGGGGCAGGGACTTGGGAGGGGCAGGGACTTGGGAGGGGACTGGGGCCATGGGAGGGGCACGGACTTTGGAGGTGACTGGGGACATGGGAGGGGCAGGGACTTGAGAGGGGCAGGGACTGGGGAGGGGACTGGGGACATGGGAGGGGCAGGGACTGGGGAGGGGACTTGGAACTTGGGAGGAGCAGGGACTTGGGTGGGGACTGGGGACATGGGAGGGGCAGGGACTGGGGAGGGGACTGGGGACTTGGGAGGGGCAGGGACTTGGGAGGGGACTGGAGAAATGGGAGGGGCAGGGACTTGGGAGGAGACTGTGGAAATGGGAGGGGCAGGGACTAGGGAGGGGATTGGGGACATGGGAGGGGCAGGGACTGGGGAGTGGACTGGGGACATGGGAGGGGCTGGGACATGGGAGTGGCAGGGACTGGGGAGGGGACTGGGGACATGGGAGGGGCAGGGACTTGGGAGGGGAGGGGACTGGGGAGGGGACTGGGGAAATGGGAGAGGCAGGGACTGGGGAGGGGACTGGGGACATTGCAGGGGCAGGGACTTGGGAGTGGCAGGGACTGGGGAGGTGACTGGGGACATGGGAGGGGCAGGGACTTGGGAGGGGCGGGGACTGGGGAGGGGACTTGGGACTTGGGAGGAGCAGGGACTTGGGCGGGGAATGGGGACATGGGAGGAGCAGGGAATTGGTAGGGGATTGGGGAAATGGGAGGGGCAGGGACTGGGGAGGGGACGGGAGACATGGGAGGGGCAGGGAGTTGGGAGTGGTAGGGACTGGGGAGGGGACTGGGGACATGGGAGGGGCAGGGACTTGGGAGGGGCAGGGACTTAGGAGGGGACTGGGTACATGGGAGGGGCAGGGACTGGGGAGGGGACTGGGGACTTAGGAGAGGCAGGGACTTAGGAGGGGACTGGGGACATGGGAGGGGCAGGGACTTGGGAGAGGACTGGGGACATGGGAGGGGCAGGGACTTGGGAGGGGATTGGGACTTTCCAGGGGCAGGGACTTGGGAGGGGACTGGGGAGTTGGGAGGGGCAGGGACTTGAGTGGGGACTGGAGACATGGGAGGGGCAGGGACTGGGGAGTGGACTGGGGACATGGGAGGGGCAGGGACATGGGAGTGGCAGGGACTGGGGAGGGGCAGGGTCTGGGGAGGGGATTAGGGAGGGGCAGGGACTTGGGTGGGGACTTGGGACATGGGAGTGGCAGGGACTTGGGAGGGGACTGGGGACTTGGGAGGGGCAGGGACTTGGGAGGGGACTGGAGACATGGGAGGGGCAGGGAGTTGGGAGTGGTAGGAACTGGGGAGGGGACTGGGGACATGGGAGGGGCAGGGACTTGGGAGGGACAGGGACTTAGGAGGGGACTGGGGACATGGGAGGGGCAGGGACTGGGGAGGGGACTGGGGACTTAGGAGAGGCAGGGACTGGGGAGGGGACTGGGGACTTGGGAGGGGCAGGGACTTGGGTGGGGACTGGGGACATGGGAGGGGCAGGGACTGGGGAGTGGACTGGGGACATGGGAGGGGCAGGGACATGGGAGTGGCAGGGACTGGGGAGGGGACTGGGGACATGGGAGGGGCAGGGACTTGGGAGGGGAGGGGACTGGGGAGGGGACTGGGGAAATGGGAGAGGCAGGGACTGGGGAGGGGACTGGGGACATTGGAGGGGCAGGGACTTGGGAGTGGCAGGGACTGGGGAGGGGACTGGGGACATGGGAGGGGCTGGGACTTGGTAGGGGCAGGGACTCGGGAGGGGACTGGGGACATGGGAGGGGCACGGACTTTGGAGGTGACTGGGGACATGGGAGGGGCAAGGACTGGGGAGGGGACTGGGGACTTGGGAGGGGCAGGGACTTGGGCGGGGAATGGGGACATGGGAGGAGAAGGGACTTGGTAGGGGATTGTGGAAATGGGAGGGGCAGGGACTGGGGAGGGGACTGGGGACATGGGAGGGGCAGGGACTTGGGAGGTGACTGGCGACATGGGAGGGGCAAGGACTGGGGAGGGGACTGGGGACTTGGGAGGGGACTGGGGAGTTGGGTGGGGACTGGGGACATGGGAGGGGCAGGGACTGGGGAGGGGACTGGGCACAAGGGAGGGGCAGGGACTTGGGAAGGGACTGGGGACTTGGGAGGGGGACTGGGGACATGGGAGGGGCACGGACTTGGGAGGGGACTAGGGAAATGGGAGGGGCAGGGACTGGGGAGGGGACGGGAGACATGGGAGGGGCAGGGAGTTGGGAGTGGTAGGGACTGGGGAGGGGACTGGGGACATGGGAGGGGCAGGGACTTGGGAGGGGCAGGGACTTAGGAGGGGACTGGGGACATGGGAGGGGCAGGGACTGGGGAGGGGACTGGGGACTTAGGAGAGGCAGGGACTTAGGAGGGGACTGGGGACATGGGAGGGGCAGGGACTTGGGACGGGACTGGGGACATGGGAGGGGATTGGGGACTTGGGAGGGGACTGGGGACATGGGAGGGGCAGGGACTTGGGAGGGGATTGGGACTTTCCAGGGGCAGGGACTTGGGTGGGGACTGGGGAGTTGGGAGGGGCAGGGACTTGAGTGGGGACTGGAGACATGGGAGGGGCAGGGACTGGGGAGTGGACTGGGGACATGGGAGGGGCAGGGACATGGGAGTGGCAGGGACTGGGGAGGGGCAGGGACTGGGGAGGGGCAGGGACATGGGAGGGGCAGGGACATGGGAGTGGCAGGGACTGGGGAGGGGCAGGGACTTGGGTGGGGACTTGGGACATGGGAGTGGCAGGGACTTGGGAGGGGACTGGGGACTTGGGAGGGGCAGGGACTTGGGAGGGGACTGGAGACATGGGAGGGGCAGGGAGTTGGGAGTGGTAGGAACTGGGGAGGGGACTGGGGACATGGGAGGGGCAGGGACTTGGGAGGGGCAGGGACTTAGGAGGGGACTGGGGACATGGGAGGGGCAGGGACTGGGGAGGGGACTGGGGACTTAGGAGAGGCAGGGACTGGGGAGGGGACTGGGGACTTGGGAGGGGCAGGGACTTGGGTGGGGACTGGGGACATGGGAGGGGCAGGGACTGGGGAGTGGACTGGGGACATGGGAGGGGCAGGGACATGGGAGTGGCAGGGACTGGGGAGGGGACTGGGGACATGGGAGGGGCAGGGACTTGGGAGGGGAGGGGACTGGGGAGGGGACTGGGGAAATGGGAGAGGCAGGGACTGGGGAGGGGACTGGGGACATTGGAGGGGCAGGGACTTGGGAGTGGCAGGGACTGGGGAGGGGACTGGGGACATGGGAGGGGCAGGGACTTGGGAGGGGCAGGGACTCGGGAGGGGACTGGGGACATGGGAGGGGCACGGACTTTGGAGGTGACTGGGGACATGGGAGGGGCAAGGACTGGGGAGGGGACTGGGGACTTGGGAGGGGCAGGGACTTGGGCGGGGAATGGGGACATGGGAGGAGCAGGGAATTGGTAGGGGATTGGGGAAATGGGAGGGGCAGGGACTGGGGAGGGGACGGGAGACATGGGAGGGGCAGGGAGTTGGGAGTGGTAGGGACTGGGGAGGGGACTGGGGACATGGGAGGGGCAGGGACTTGGGAGGGGCAGGGACTTAGGAGGGGACTGGGGACATGGGAGGGGCAGGGACTGGGGAGGCGACTGGGGACTTAGGAGAGGCAGGGACTTAGGAGGGGACTGGGGACATGGGAGGGGCAGGGACTTGGGAGGGGACTGGGGACATGGGAGGGGATTGGGGACTTGGGAGGGGACTGGGGACATGGGAGGGGCAGGGACTTGGGAGGGGATTGGGACTTTCCAGGGGCAGGGACTTAGGAGGGGACTGGGGAGTTGGGAGGGGCAGGGACATGGGAGTGGCAGGGACTGGGGAGGGGACTGGGGACATGGGAGGGGCAGGGACTTGGGAGGGGAGGGGACTGGGGAGGGGACTGGGGAAATGGGAGAGGCAGGGACTGGGGAGGGGACTGGGGACATTGGAGGGGCAGGGACTTGGGAGTGGCAGGGACTGGGGAGGGGACTGGGGACATGGGAGGGGCAGGGACTTGGGAGGGGCAGGGCCTCGGGAGGGGACTGGGGACATGGGAGGGGCACGGACTTTGGAGGTGACTGGGGACATGGGAGGGGCAAGGACTGGGGAGGGGACTGGGGACTTGGGAGGGGCAGGGACTTGGGCGGGGAATGGGGACATGGGAGGAGAAGGGACTTGGTAGGGGATTGTGGAAATGGGAGGGGCAGGGACTTGGGAGGGGACTGGGGACATGGGAGGGGCAAGGACTGGGGAGGGGACTGGGGACTTGGGAGGGGACTGGGGACTTGGGTGGGGACTGGGGACATGGGAGGGGCAGGGACTGGGGAGGGGACTGGGCACAAGGGAGGGGCAGGGACTTGGGAGGGGACTGGGGACTTGGGAGGGGACTGGGTACATGGGAGGGGCACGGACTTGGGAGGGGACTAGGGAAATGGGAGGGGCAGGGACTAGGGAGTGGATTGGGGACGTGGGAGGGGCAGGGACTTGGGAGTGGCAGGGACTGGGGAGGAAACTGGGGACATGGGAGGGGCAGGGACTTGGGAGGGGATTGGGACTTTCCAGGGGCAGGGACTTGGGAGGGGACTGGGGACATGGGAGGGGCAGGGACTGGGGAAGGGACTGGGGACAAGGGAGGGGCAGGGACATGGGAGGGGCAGGGACTGGGGAGGGGACTGGGGACATGGGAGGTTCAGGGACTTGGGAGGGGACTGGGGACTTTGGTGGGGACTGGGGACATGGGAGGGGCAGGGACTGGGGAGGGGACTGGGCACAAGGGAGGGGCAGGGACTTGGGAGGGGACTGGGGACATGGGAGTGGCAGAGACTTGGGAGGGGACTGGGGAAATGGGAGGGGCAGGGACTAGGGAGGGGATTGGGGACGTGGGAGGGGCAGGGACTTTGGAGTGGCAGGGACTGGGGAGGAAACTGGGGACATGGGAGGGGCAGGGACTTGGGAGGGGATGGGACTGGGGAGGGGACTGGGGAAATGGGAGAGGCAGGGACTGGGGAGGGGAGTGGGGACATTGGAGGGGCAGGGACTTGGGAGTGGCAGGGACTGGGGAGGGGACTGGGGACATGGGAGGGGCAGGGACTTGGGAGGGGCAGGGACTCGGGAGGGGACTGGGGACATGGGAGGGGCACGGACTTTGGAGGTGACTGGGGACATGGGAGGGGCAAGGACTGGGGAGGGGACTGGGGACTTGGGAGGGGCAGGGACTTGGGCGGGGAATGGGGACATGGGAGGAGAAGGGACTTGGTAGGGGATTGTGGAAATGGGAGGGGCAGGGACTGGGGAGGGGACTGGGGACATGGGAGGGGCAGGGACTTGGGAGGTGACTGGCGACATGGGAGGGGCAAGGACTGGGGAGGGGACTGGGGACTTGGGAGGGGACTGGGGAGTTGGGTGGGGACCGGGGACATGGGAGGGGCAGGGACTGGGGAGGGGACTGGGCACAAGGGAGGGGCAGGGACTTGGGAGGGGACTGGGGACTTGGGAGGGGACTGGGGACATGGGAGGGGCACGGACTTGGGAGGGGACTAGGGAAATGGGAGGGGCAGGGACTAGGGAGGGGATTGGGGAAATGGGAGGGGCAGGGACTGGGGAGGGGACGGGAGACATGGGAGGGGCAGGGAGTTGGGAGTGGTAGGGACTGGGGAGGGGACTGGGGACATGGGAGGGGCAGGGACTTGGGAGGGGCAGGGACTTAGGAGGGGACTGGGGACATGGGAGGGGCAGGGACTGGGGAGGGGACTGGGGACTTAGGAGAGGCAGGGACTTAGGAGGGGACTGGGGACATGGGAGGGGCAGGGACTTGGGACGGGACTGGGGACATGGGAGGGGATTGGGGACTTGGGAGGGGACTGGGGACATGGGAGGGGCAGGGACTTGGGAGGGGATTGGGACTTTCCAGGGGCAGGGACTTGGGAGGGGACTGGGGAGTTGGGAGGGGCAGGGACTTGAGTGGGGACTGGAGACATGGGAGGGGCAGGGACTGGGGAGTGGACTGGGGACATGGGAGGGGCAGGGACATGGGAGTGGCAGGGACTGGGGAGGGGCAGGGACTGGGGAGGGGCAGGGACATGGGAGGGGCAGGGACATGGGAGTGGCAGGGACTGGGGAGGGGCAGGGACTTGGGTGGGGACTTGGGACATGGGAGTGGCAGGGACTTGGGAGGGGACTGGGGACTTGGGAGGGGCAGGGACTTGGGAGGGGACTGGAGACATGGGAGGGGCAGGGAGTTGGGAGTGGTAGGAACTGGGGAGGGGACTGGGGACATGGGAGGGGCAGGGACTTGGGAGGGGCAGGGACTTAGGAGGGGACTGGGGACATGGGAGGGGCAGGGACTGGGGAGGGGACTGGGGACTTAGGAGAGGCAGGGACTGGGGAGGGGACTGGGGACTTGGGAGGGGCAGGGACTTGGGTGGGGACTGGGGACATGGGAGGGGCAGGGACTGGGGAGTGGACTGGGGACATGGGAGGGGCAGGGAAATGGGAGTGGCAGGGACTGGGGAGGGGACTGGGGACATGGGAGGGGCAGGGACTTGGGAGGGGAGGGGACTGGGGAGGGGACTGGGGAAATGGGAGAGGCAGGGACTGGGGAGGGGACTGGGGACATTGGAGGGGCAGGGACTTGGGAGTGGCAGGGACTTGGGAGGGGACTGGGGACTTGGGAGGGGCAGGGACTTGGGAGGGGCAGGGACTCGGGAGGGGACTGGGGACATGGGAGGGGCACGGACTTTGGAGGTGACTGGGGACATGGGAGGGGCAAGGACTGGGGAGGGGACTGGGGACTTGGGAGGGGCAGGGACTTGGGCGGGGAATGGGGACATGGGAGGAGCAGGGAATTGGTAGGGGATTGGGGAAATGGGAGGGGCAGGGACTGGGGAGGGGACGGGAGACATGGGAGGGGCAGGGAGTTGGGAGTGGTAGGGACTGGGGAGGGGACTGGGAACATGGGAGGGGCAGGGACTTGGGAGGGGCAGGGACTTAGGAGGGGACTGGGTACATGGGAGGGGCAGGGACTGGGGAGGGGACTGGGGACTTAGGAGAGGCAGGGACTTAGGAGGGGACTGGGGACATGGGAGGGGCAGGGACTTTGGAGGGGACTGGGGACATGGGAGGGGATTGGGGAATTGGGAGGGGACTGGGGACATGGGAGGGGCAGGGACTTGGGAGGGGATTGGGACTTTCCAGGGGCAGGGACTTGGGAGGGGACTGGGGAGTTGGGAGGGGCAGGGACATGGGAGGGGCAGGGACTGGGGAGGGGACTGGGGACATGGGAGGGGCAGGGACTTGGGAGGGGAGGGGACTGGGGAGGGGACTGGGGAAATGGGAGAGGCAGGGACTGGGGAGGGGACTGGGGACATTGGAGGGGCAGGGACTTGGGAGTGGCATGGACTGGGGAGGGGACTGGGGACATGGGAGGGGCAGGGACTTGGGAGGGGCAGGGACTCGGGAGGGGACTGGGGACATGGGAGGGGCACGGACTTTGGAGGTGACTGGGGACATGGGAGGGGCAAGGACTGGGGAGGGGACTGGGGACTTGGGAGGGGCAGGGACTTGGGCGGGGAATGGGGACATGGGAGGAGAAGGGACTTGGTAGGGGATTGTGGAAATGGGAGGGGCAGGGACTGGGGAGGGGACTGGGGACATGGGAGGGGCAAGGACTGGGGAGGGGACTGGGGACTTGGGAGGGGACTGGGGACTTGGGTGGGGACTGGGGACATGGGAGGGGCAGGGACTGGGGAGGGGACTGGGCACAAGGGAGGGGCAGGGACTAGGGAGGGGATTGGGGACGTGGGAGGGGCAGGGACTTGGGAGTGGCAGGGACTGGGGAGGAAACTGGGGACATGGGAGGGGCAGGGACTTGGGAGGGGATTGGGACTTTCCAGGGGCAGGGACTTGGGAGGGGACTGGGGACATGGGAGGGGCAGGGACTGGGGAAGGGACTGGGGACATGGGAGGGGCAGGGACATGGGAGTGGCAGGGACTGGGGAGGGGCAGGGACTGGGGAGGGGTAGGGACATGGGAGGGGCAGGGACATGGGAGTGGCAGGGACTGGGGAGGGGCAGGGACTTGGGTGGGGACTTGGGACATGGGAGTGGCAGGGACTTGGGAGGGGACTGGAGACATGGGAGGGGCAGGGAGTTGGGAGTGGTAGGAACTGGGGAGGGGACTGGGGACATGGGAGGGGCAGGGACTGGGGAGGGGACTGGGGACTTAGGAGAGGCAGGGACTGGGGAGGGGACTGGGGACTTGGGAGGGGCAGGGACTTGGGTGGGGACTGGGGACATGGGAGGGGCAGGGACTGGGGAGTGGACTGGGGACTTGGGAGGGGCAGGGACTTGGGTGGGGACTGGGGACATGGGAGGGGCAGGGACATGGGAGTGGCAGGGACTGGGGAGGGGACTGGGGACATGGGAGGGGCAGGGACTGGGGAGGGGACTGGGGACATTGGAGGGGCAGGGACTTGGGAGTGGCAGGGACTGGGGAGGGGACTGGGGACATGGGAGGGGCAGGGACTTGGGAGTGGCAGGGACTGGGGAGGGGACTGGGGACATGGGAGGGGCACGGACTTTGGAGGTGACTGGGGACATGGGAGGGGCAAGGACTGGGGAGGGGACTGGGGACTTGGGAGGGGCAGGGACTTGGGCGGGGAATGGGGACATGGGAGGAGAAGGGACTTGGTAGGGGATTGTGGAAATGGGAGGGGCAGGGACTGGGGAGGGGACTGGGGACATGGGAGGGGCAGGGACTTGGGAGGTGACTGGGGACATGGGAGGGGCAAGGACTGGGGAGGGGACTGGGGACTTGGGAGGGGACTGGGGACTTGGGTGGGGACTGGGGACATGGGAGGGGCAAGGACTGGGGAGGGGACTGGGCACAAGGGAGGGGACTGAGGAATTGGGAGGGGACTGTGGACATGGGAGGGGCACGGACTTGGGAGGGGACTAGGGAAATGGGAGGGGCAGGGACTAGGGAGGGGATTGGGGACGTGGGAGGGGCAGGGACTTGGGAGTGGCAGGGACTGGGGAGGAAACTGGGGACATGGGAGGGGCAGGGACTTGGGAGGGGATTGGGACTTTCCAGGGGGCAGGGACTTGGGAGGGGACTGGGGACATGGGAGGGGCAGGGACTGGGGAAGGGACTGGGGACAAGGGAGGGTCAGGGACATGGGAGGGGCAGGGACTGGGTAGGGGAGTGGGGACATGGGAGGTTCAGGGACTTGGGAGGGGACTGGGGACTTTGGTGGGGACTGGGGACATGGGAGGGGCAGGGACTGGGGAGGGGACTGGGCACAAGGGAGGGGCAGGGACTTGGGAGGGGACTGGGGACTTGGGAGGGGACTGGGGACATGGGAGGGGCACGGACTTGGGAGGGGACTGGGGAAATGGGAGGGGCAGGGACTAGGGAGGGGATTGGGGACCTGGGAGGGGCAGGGACTTTGGAGTGGCAGGGACTGGGGAGGAAACTGGGGACATGGGAGGGGCAGGGACTTGGGAGGGGTTTGGGACTTACCAGGGGCAGGGAATTGGGAGGGGACTGGGGACATGGGAGGGGCAGGGACTGGGGAAGGGACTGGGGACAAGGGAGGGTCAGGGATATGGGAGGGCAGGGACTTGGGAGGGGACTGGGGACTTGGGAGGTTCAGGGACTTGGGAGGGGACTGGGGACTTGGGAGGGGCAGGGACTTGGGTGGGGACTGGGGACATGGGAGGGGCAGGGACTGGGGAGGGGACTGGGGACTTGGGAGGGGCAGGGACTTGGGAGGGGACTGGAGAAATGGGAGGGGCAGGGACTTGGGAGGGGACTGTGGAAATGGGAGGGGCAGGGACTAGGGAGGGGATTGGGGACATGGGAGGGGCAGGGACTTGGGAGTGGCAGGGACTGGGGAGGGGACTGGGGACATGGGATGAACAGGGACTTGGTAGGGGATTGGGGAAATGGGAGGGGTAGGGACTTGGGAGGGGACTGGGGACTTGGGAGGGGAAGGGACTTGGCAGGGGCAGGGACTGGGGTGGGGAGTGGGGAAATGGGAGGGGCAGGGACTGGGGACGGGACTGGGGACTTGGGAGGGGCAGGGACTGGGGAGGGGACTGGGGACTTAGGAGAGGCAGGGACTGGGGAGGGGACTGGGGACTTGGGAGGGGCAGGGACTTGGGTGGGGACTGGGGACATGGGAGGGGCAGGGACTTGGGAGTGGCAGGGACTGGGGAGGGGACTGGGGACATGGGAGGGGCAGGGACTTGAGAGGGGCAGGGACTGGGGAGGGGACTGGGGACATGGGAGGGGCAAGGACTGGGGAGGGGACTTGGGACTTGGGAGGGGCAGGAGACTTGGGAGGGGACTGGGGACATGGGAGGGGCAGGGACTTGGGAGGTGACGGGAGACATGGGAGGGGCAAGGACTGGGGAGGGGACTGGGGACTTGGGAGGAGCAGGGACTTGGGTGGGGACTGGGGACATGGGAGGGGCAGGGACTGGGGAGGGGACTGGGGACTTGGGAGGGGCAGGGACTTGGGAGGGGACTGGAGAAATGGGAGGGGCAGGGACTTGGGAGGGGACTGTGGAAATGGGAGGGGCAGGGACTAGGGAGGGGATTGGGGACATGGGAGGGGCAGGGACTGGGGAGTGGACTGGGGACATGGGAGGGGCAGGGACATGGGAGTGGAAGGGACTGGGCAGGGGACTGGGGACATGGGAGGGGCGGGGACTTGGGAGGGGCAGGGACTTAGGAGGGGACTGGGGACATGGGAGGGGCAGGGACTGGGGAGGGGACTGGGGACTTGGGAGAGGCAGGGACTTAGGAGGGGACTGGGGACATGGGAGGGGCAGGGACTAGGGAGGGGATTGGGGACGTGGGAGGGGCAGGGACTTTGGAGTGGCAGGGACTGGGGAGGAAACTGGGGACATGGGAGGGGCAGGGACTTGGGAGGGGTTTGGGACTTACCAGGGGCAGGGACTTGGGAGGGGACTGGGGACATGGGAGGGGCAGGGACTGGGGAAGGGACTGGGGACAAGGGAGGTTCAGGGATATGGGAGGGCAGGGACTTGGGAGGGGACTGGGGACTTGGGAGGTTCAGGGACTTGGGAGGGGACTGGTGACTTGGGAGGGGCAGGGACTTGGGTGGGGACTGGGGACATGGGAGGGGCAGGGACTGGGGAGGGGACTGGGGACTTGGGAGGGGCAGGGAATTGGGAGGGGACTGGAGAAATGGGAGGGGCAGGGACTTGGGAGGGGACTGTGGAAATGGGAGGGGCAGGGACTAGGGAGGGGATTGGGGACATGGGAGGGGCAGGGACTTGGGAGTGGCAGGGACTGGGGAGGGGACTGGGGACATGGGATGAGCAGGGACTTGGTAGGGGATTGGGGAAATGGGAGGGGTAGGGACTTGGGAGGGGACTGGGGACTTGGGAGGGGAAGGGACTTGGCAGGGGCAGGGACTGGGGTGGGGAGTGGGGAAATGGGAGGGGCAGGGACTGGGGACGGGACTGGGGACTTGGGAGGGGACTGGGGACCTGGGAGTGGCAGGGACTGGGGAGGGGACTGGGGACTTAGGAGAGGCAGGGACTGGGGAGGGGACTGGGGACTTGGGAGGGGCAGGGACTTGGGTGGGGACTGGGGACATGGGAGGGGCAGGGAGTTGGGAGTGGCAGGGACTGGGGAGGGGACTGGGGACATGGGAGGGGCAAGGACTGGGGAGGGGACTTGGGACTTGGGAGGGGCAGGAGACTTGGGAGGGGACTGGGGACATGGGAGGGGCAGGGACTTGGGAGGTGACGGGAGACATGGGAGGGGCAAGGACTGGGGAGGGGACTGGGGACTTGGGAGGGGCAGGGACTTGGGAGGGGACTGGAGAAATGGGAGGGGCAGGGACTGGGGAGGGGACTGGGGACTTAGGAGAGGCAGGGACTTAGGAGGGGACTGGGGACATGGGAGGGGTAGGGACTTGGGACGGGACTGGGGACATGGGAGGGGATTGGGGACTTGGGAGGGGACTGGGGACATGGGAGGGGCAGGGACTTGGGAGGGGATTGGGACTTTCCAGGGGCAGGGACTTGGGAGGGGACTGGGGAGTTGGGAGGGGCAGGGACTTGAGTGGGGACTGGAGACATGGGAGGGGCAGGGACTGGGGAGTGGACTGGGGACATGGGAGGGGCAGGGACATGGGAGTGGCAGGGACTGGGGAGGGGCAGGGACTGGGGAGGGGTAGGGACATGGGAGGGGCAGGGACATGGGAGTGGCAGGGACTGGGGAGGGGCAGGGACTTGGGTGGGGGACTTGGGACATGGGAGTGGCAGGGACTTGGGAGGGGACTGGAGACATGGGAGGGGCAGGGAGTTGGGAGTGGTAGGAACTGGGGAGGGGACTGGGGACATGGGAGGGGCAGGGACTTGGGAGGGGCAGGGACTTAGGAGGGGACTGGGGACATGGGATGGACAGGGACTGGGGAGGGGACTGGGGACTTAGGGGAGGCAGGGACTGGGGAGGGGACTGGGGACTTGGAAGGGGCAGGGACTGGGGAGTGGACTGGGGACATGGGAGGGGCAGGGACATGGGAGTGGCAGGGACTGGGGAGGGGACTGGGGACATGGGAGGGGCAGGGACTGGGGAGGGGACTGGGGGACATTGGAGGGGCAGGGACTTGGGAGTGGCAGGGACTGGGGAGGGGACTGGGGACATGGGAGGGGCAGGGACTTGGGAGTGGCAGGGACTGGGGAGGGGACTGGGGACATGGGAGGGGCACGGACTTTAGAGGTGACTGGGGACATGGGAGGGGCAAGGACTGGGGAGGGGACTGGGGACTTGGGAGGGGCAGGGACTTGGGCGGGGAATGGGGACATGGGAGGAGAAGGGACTTGGTAGGGGATTGTGGAAATGGGAGGGGCAGGGACTGGGGAGGGGACTGGGGACATGGGAGGGGCAGGGACTTGGGAGGTGACTGGGGACATGGGAGGGGCAAGGACTGGGGAGGGGACTGGGGACTTGGGAGGGGACTGGGGACTTGGGTGGGGACTGGGGACATGGGAGGGGCAAGGACTGGGGAGGGGACTGGGCACAAGGGAGGGGACTGGGGACTTGGGAGGGGACTGGGGACATGGGAGGGGCACGGACTTGGGAGGGGGACTAGGGAAATGGGAGGGGCAGGGACTAGGGAGGGGATTGGGGACGTGGGAGGGGCAGGGACTTGGGAGTGGCAGGGACTGGGGAGGAAACTGGGGACATGGGAGGGGCAGGGACTTGGGAGGGGATTGGGACTTTCCAGGGGCAGGGACTTGGGAGGGGACTGGGGACATGGGAGGGGCAGGGACTGGGGAAGGGACTGGGGACAAGGGAGGGTCAGGGACATGGGAGGGGCAGGGACTGGGGAGGGGAGTGGGGACATGGGAGGTTCAGGGACTTGGGAGGGGACTGGGGACTTTGGTGGGGACTGGGGACATGGGAGGGGCAGGGACTGGGGAGGGGACTGGGCACAAGGGAGGGGCAGGGACTTGGGAGGGGACTGGGGACTTGGGAGGGGACTGGGGACATGGGAGGGGCACGGACTTGGGAGGGGACTGGGGAAATGGGAGGGGCACGGACTTGGGAGGAAACTGGGGATATGGGAGGGGCAGGGACTTGGGAGGGGAATGGGGACATGTGAGGGGCAGGGACTGGGGAAGGGAATGGGGACAAGGGAGGGTCAGGGATATGGCAGGGCAGGGACTTGGGAGGGGACTGGGGACTTGGGAGGGGCAGGGACTTGGGAGGGGACTGGAGAAATGGGAGGGGCAGGGACTTGGGAGGGGATTGGGGACATGGGAGGGGCAGGGACTTGGGAGTGGCAGGGGACTGGGGAGGGGACTGGGGACATGGGATGAGCAGGGACTTGGTAGGGGATTGGGGAAATGGGAGGGGTAGGGACTTGGGAGGGGACTGGGGACTTGGGAGGGGAAGGGACTTGGCAGGGGCAGGGACTGGGGTGGGGAGTGGGGAAATGGGAGGGGCAGGGACTGGGGACGGGACTGGGGACTTGGGAGGGGACTGGGGACCTGGGAGGGGCAGGGACTGGGGAGGGGACTGGGGACTTAGGAGAGGCAGGGACTGGGGAGGGGACTGGGGACTTGGGAGGGGCAGGGACTTGGGTGGGGACTGGGGACATGGGAGGGGCAGGGACTTGGGAGTGGCAGGGACTGGGGAGGGGACTGGGGACATGGGAGGGGCAGGGACTTGAGAGGGGCAGGGACTGGGGAGGGGACTGGGGACATGGGAGGGGCAAGGACTAGGGAGGGGACTTGGGACTTGGGAGGGGCAGGAGACTTGGGAGGGGACTGGGGACATGGGAGGGGCAGGGACTTGGGAGGTGACGGGAGACATGGGAGGGGCAAGGACTGGGGAGGGGACTGGGGACTTGGGAGGAGCAGGGACTTGGGTGGGGACAGGGGACATGGGAGGGGCAGGGACTGGGGAGGGGACTGGGGACTTGGGAGGGGCAGGGACTTGGGAGGGCACTGGAGAAATGGGAGGGGCAGGGACTTGGGAGGGGACTGTGGAAATGGGAGGGGCAGTGACTAGGGAGGGGGATTGGGGACATGGGAGGGGCAGGGACTGGGGAGTGGACTGGGGACATGGGAGGGGCAGGGACATGGGAGTGGCAGGGACTGGGGAGGGGGACTGGGGACATGGGAGGGGCGGGGACTTGGGAGGGGCAGGGACTTAGGAGGGGACTGGGGACATGGGAGGGGCAGGGACTGGGGAGGGGACTGGGGACTTGGGAGAGGCAGGGACTTAGGAGGGGACTGGGGACATGGGAGGGGCAGGGACTTGGGAGGGGACTGGGGACATGTGAGGGGATTGGGGACTTGGGAGGGGACTGGGGACATGGAAGGGGCAGGGACTTGGGAGGGGATTGGGACTTTCCAGGGGCAGGGATTTGGTAGGGGACTGGGGAGTTGGGAGGGGCAGGGACTTGGGAGGGGACTGGAGACATGGGAGGGGCAGGGAGTTGGGAGTGGCAAAGACTGGGGAGGGGCAGGGACTGGGGAGGGGACTAGGGAGGGGCAGGGACTTGGGTGGGGACTTGGGACATGGGAGTGGCAGGGACTTGGGAGGGGACTGGGGACTTGGGAGGGGCAGGGACTTGGGAGGGGACTGGAGACATGGGAGGGGCAGGGAGTTGGCAGTGGTAGGGACTGGGGAGGGGACTGGGGACATGGGAGGGGCAGGGACTTGGGAGGGGCAGGGACTTAGGAGGGGACTGGGGACATGGGAGGGGCAGGGACTGGGGAGGGGACTGGGGACTTAGGAGAGGCATAGACTGGGGAGGGGACTGGGGACTTGGGAGGGGCAGGGACTAGGGTGGGGACTGGGGACATGGGAGTGGCAGGGACTGGGGAGTGGACTGGGGACATGGGAGGGGCAGGGACATGGGAGTGGCAGGGACTGGGGAGGGGACTGGGGACATGGGAGGGGCAGGGACTTGGGAGGGGAGGGGACTGGGGAGGGGACTGGGGAAATGGGAGAGGCAGGGACTGGGGAGGGGACTGGGGACATTGGAGGGGCAGGGACTTGGGAGTGGCAGGGACTGGGGAGGGGACTGGGGACATGGGAGGGGCAGGGACTTGGGAGGGGTAGGGACTTGGGAGGGGACTGGGGACATGGGAGGGGCACGGACTTTGGAGGTGACTGGGGACATGGGAGGGGCAGGGACTTGGGAGGGGCAGGGACTGGGGAGGGGAGTGGGGACATGGGAGGGGCAGGGACTGGGGAGAGGACTTGAGACTTGGGAGGGGCAGGGACTTGGGAGGAAACTGGGGACATGGGAGGGGCAGGGACTTGGGAGGGGAATGGGGACATGTGAGGGGCAGGGACTGGGGAAGGGACTGGGGACAAGGGAGGGTCAGGGATATGGGAGGGCAGGGACTTGGGAGGGGACTGGGGACTTGGGAGGGGCAGGGACTTGGGAGGGGGACTGGAGAAATGGGAGGGGCAGGGACTTGGGAGGGGATTGGGGACATGGGAGGGGCAGGGACTTGGGAGTGGCAGGGACTGGGGAGGGGACTGGGGACATGGGATGAGCAGGGACTTGGTAGGGGATTGGGGAAATGGGAGGGGTAGGGACTTGGGAGGGGACTGGGGACTTGGGAGGGGAAGGGACTTGGCAGGGGCAGGGACTGGGGTGGGGAGTGGGGAAATGGGAGGGGCAGGGACTGGGGACGGGACTGGGGACTTGGGAGGGGACTGGGGACCTGGGAGGGGCAGGGACTGGGGAGGGGACTGGGGACTTAGGAGAGGCAGGGACTGGGGAGGGGACTGGGGACTTGGGAGGGGCAGGGACTTGGGTGGGGACTGGGGACATGGGAGGGGCAGGGACTTGGGAGTGGCAGGGACTGGGGAGGGGACTGGGGACATGGGAGGGGCAGGGACTTGAGAGGGGCAGGGACTGGGGAGGGGACTGGGGACATGGGAGGGGCAAGGACTAGGGAGGGGACTTGGGACTTGGGAGGGGCAGGAGACTTGGGAGGGGACTGGGGACATGGGAGGGGCAGGGACTTGGGAGGTGACGGGAGACATGGGAGGGGCAAGGACTGGGGAGGGGACTGGGGACTTGGGAGGAGCAGGGACTTGGGTGGGGACAGGGGACATGGGAGGGGCAGGGACTGGGGAGGGGACTGGGGACTTGGGAGGGGCATGGACTTGGGAGGGGACTGGAGAAATGGGAGGGGCAGGGACTTGGGAGGGGACTGTGGAAATGGGAGGGGCAGGGACTAGGGAGGGGATTGGGGACATGGGAGGGGCAGGGACTGGGGAGTGGACTGGGGACATGGGAGGGGCAGGGACATGGGAGTGGCAGGGACTGGGGAGGGGACTGGGGACATGGGAGGGGCGGGGACTTGGGAGGGGCAGGGAATTAGGAGGGGACTGGGGACATGGGAGGGGCAGGGACTGGGGAGGGGACTGGGGACTTGGGAGAGGCAGGGACTTAGGAGGGGACTGGGGACATGGGAGGGGCAGGGACTTGGGAGGGGACTGGGGACATGTGAGGGGATTGGGGACTTGGGAGGGGACTGGGGACATGGAAGGGGCAGGGACTTGGGAGGGGATTGGGACTTTCCAGGGGCAGGGACTTGGGAGGGGACTGGAGACATGGGAGGGGCAGGGAGTTGGGAGTGGCAAAGACTGGGGAGGGGCAGGGACTGGGGAGGGGACTAGGGAGGGGCAGGGACTTGGGTGGGGACTTGGGACATGGGAGTGGCAGGGACTTGGGAGGGGACTGGGGACTTGGGAGGGGCAGGGACTTGGGAGGGGACTGGAGACATGGGAGGGGCAGGGAGTTGGCAGTGGTAGGGACTGGGGAGGGGAGTGGGGACATGGGAGGGGCAGGGAATTGGGAGGGGCAGGGACTTAGGAGGGGACTGGGGACATGGGAGGGGCAGGGACTGGGGAGGGGACTGGGGACTTAGGAGAGGCATAGACTGGGGAGGGGACTGGGGACTTGGGAGGGGCAGGGACTAGGGTGGGGACTGGGGACATGGGAGTGGCAGGGACTGGGGAGTGGACTGGGGACATGGGAGGGGCAGGGACATGGGAGTGGCAGGGACTGGGGAGGGGACTGGGGACATGGGAGGGGCAGGGACTTGGGAGGGGAGGGGACTGGGGAGGGGACTGGGGAAATGGGAGAGGCAGGGACTGGGGAGGGGACTGGGGACATTGGAGGGGCAGGGACTTGGGAGTGGCAGGGACTGGGGAGGGGACTGGGGACATGGGAGGGGCAGGGACTTGGGAGGGGTAGGGACTTGGGAGGGGACTGGGGACATGGGAGGGGCACGGACTTTGGAGGTGACTGGGGACATGGGAGGGGCAGGGACTTGGGAGGGGCAGGGACTGGGGAGGGGAGTGGGGACATGGGAGGGGCAGGGACTGGGGAGGGGACTTGAGACTTGGGAGGGGCAGGGACTTGGGCGGGGACTGGGGACTTGGGAGGAGCAGGGACTTGGTAGGGGATTGGGGAAATGGGAGGGGCAGAGACTTGGGAGGGGACTGGGGACTTGGGAGGGGACTGGGGACATGGGAGGGGCACGGACTTGGGAGGGGACTGGGGAAATGGTAGGGGCAGGGACTGGGGAGGGGATTGGGGACGTGGGAGGGGCAGGGACTTGGGAGTGGCAGGGACTGGGGAGGAAACTGGGGACATGTGAGGGGCAGGGACTTGGGAGGGGATTGGGAATTTCCAGGGGCAGGGACTTGGGAGGGGACTGGGGACATGGGAGGGGCAGGGACTGGGGAAGGGACTGGGGACAAGGGAGGGTCAGGGACATGGGAGGGGCAGGGACTGGGGAGGGGACTGGGGACATGGGAGGTTCAGGGACTTGGGAGGGGACTGGGGACTTTGGTGGGGACTGGGGACATGGGAGGGGCAGGGACTGGGGAGGGGACTGGGGACTTGGGAGGGGCAGGGACTTGGGAGGGGACTGGGGACTTGGGAGGGGACTGGGGACATGGGAGGGGCACGGACTTGGGAGGGGACTGGGGAAATGGGAGGGGCAGGGACTAGGGAGGGGATTGGGGACGTGGGAGGGGCAGGGACTTTGGAGTGGCAGGGACTGGGGAGGAAACTTGGGACATGGGAGGGGCAGGGACTTGGGAGGGGTTTGGGACTTTCCAGGGGCA
>JAUMJM010000466.1:0-30945 GCA_033558235.1 Neomorphus geoffroyi
GCGGGGAGACCGAGGCGTTGCGGGTGGAGCAGCTCGCGCGTGCGGCCTCGCGGCCACGGAGCTCTGGGACAAGGTGGGGCGGGGCCTCGGGGACCGGCTGGGAGGGGGCGGGGCTGGAAAGGGAGGGGGCGGGGCCTCGGGGACCGGCAGGGAGGGGCGACGCCTCAGGAACCAGGCTTGGAGGGGGCGGGGACGGAAATGGAGGGGCGGGGCCTTGGGGGAAGGGCTGCAGCCAGGGAGTGAGTGGGGAGGGGCGGGGCTCTGGGAGGGGGCGTGGCCAAGAGAGTAGGCGGTGCCTCCTGAGTGGAGGGGGCAGAGTGGGCCAGGGGCGTGGCTTGCAGAAAAGGGCGGTACTTTGGGGGTGGGAGGGGCCTATTTGGGTTAGGGTGGGGCTTTAAAGCAAGTGGGTGTGGCTTGCAGAAAGGAGCGGGGCTTTAGTGCTAGGACAGTGGGTGGGAGGAACCTGTGTGCATGGGGGCGGGGGCCTAAAGGTGAGAGGGCGTGGGCTCTAGGTGGGGGCGTGGCCGAGCTCGAGGCAGGGCAGGAGCAGCCAATGAGGGGTTTTAAGCCCTCCTGGTGGGCGTGGCAAAGCGCAGAGGGGTGTGACCAGCAGAGGGTGTGGTTAGAGGGGGCGTGGTTAGAGGGGGTGTGCCCTGACGCTGTTTCCCCCCCACCCCAGGTGCCCCGTGCAGCCCCACGGGAGCCCCCAGGCCGAGCGGCCGAGCGAGCTGCGCTGGAGCTGCAGCGCCGCAACCAGGGCTACCGCCTGCTCGACAGCGATGATGAGGGGGGCGGGGCCTGCCGCAAGCCCCGCCCCCTCCCAGGGCTCCGCCTCCTCCCAGCGCCGACGCCGCCACCTGCGCCGACGCCGCTCCGAGTCCCCCGAGGCCGCCAACCCTGAGTCCCCACTCCCGCCGTGAGTAGCGGCACTTCCGAGGTGTCCCCCCGGCTCTTGGGGTTCTCTCCTGGCTCTCAGGGGACCCCTGGTTCTTGGGGTCCCCCACGGTTCTTGGGGTGTTCTCTGGTTCTCAGCCCTCCCCCCTCCCCCGTTATCGAGGCTCCACAGGTTCTTGGGGTCCCTCCCCAGTTCTTGGCGTCCCTCTGTGGTTCTCAAGCCCTCCCCCCATCATCAAGACCCCTCTCTGGTTCTCAAGGTTCCCCTCTATTATCGAGGTCCCCCCTGTTCTTGGGGACTCCCTTGGTTCTGAGGTTCCTCATGTTCTTGGGGTCCCCCCTTAGTTCTTAGCTCTCCCCGCCATTATCGAGGTGCTCTCTGGTCCTGGGGTCCCCCCTTGGTTCTCGGGGTCCCCCTGGTTTTCAGGGTTCCCCCCCATTATCAAGGTTCCCCCTGGTTATTTGGGTTCCCCCTGTTCTCAGGGTCTTCTCCATTATCAGGGTCCCCCCTGTTCTTGGGGTCCCCCTTTGGTTCTCGGGGGTACCCCTGGTTCTCAGGGCCCCCCCCCATTATCAGGATCCTCCCATTATCAGGGTCCTCCCTGGTTCTCGGGGTCCCCCTGGTTCTCAGGGTCCCCCCCATTATCAGGGTCCCTCCCAGTTATCGACGTGCCCCCCAGTATGGGTGTCCTCCTCATTTAGGGGAACCCTGAGATTTCCTCCTGCTTCATGGGGGTCACTGCAGGTGCTCAGAGTCTCCTGGATCTCGGGGTTCCCTCTGGGCTTTTGGGGTCCCCTGGGGTGGTCCCTTACTGGCCCTCGGGGTCCCCCTGAGCTTCGGGGCTCTCACTGGATGCTGGAATTTTGGGGTTCACACCCTCAGGCCCACTTCAACCCCCATTTCCAAAGCTCTGTGACTTTTAGGGTTCCCCGTGGGGGGTTTGGGGTTCCCCCTCTCTGTGTGACCTTTCCCCACCCCTCCCCCCTCTCCCCCGTGCCCCCCCAAAACCAGGCCCGTGGACCCCGCGGAGGAGCCGGAGGCGGAATGGGAGGCGTCGGAGCGGGAGCGGCTGCGGGACCTGGAGGAGCGCGATGCCTTTGCCAAGCGGCTGCGCCAGCGTGACCGCGACCGCACGCGCAGCGTTGGCACCCGCCCCGATGCCAAGGTTTGGGGGGTGGGGGGCATTTCGGGGGTCCCTGGGTGGGATTTGGGGTGGGGGGAGCTGCTTGAGGGGCTCTGCTGAGCTCCTGGGGGCCCCTGGGTGGGAGTTCAGGTCCCTGATAGGGGATTGGGGTGCCTTGGGGTAAATTTGGGGTTCATTGGGGTGGGAGTTGGGGTCCCTGGGTGGGAGTTGGGGTCCCTTGGGGTGGATTTGGGGGGCTCTGCTGAACTCCTGGGGGTTCCTGCTCGGGAGTTGGGGTCCCTGATAGGGGATTGCGGTCCCTTGGGGTGGATTTGGGGTCCCCTGGATGGGAGTGGGGAGTCCCTGGTGGGATTTGGGGTCCCTTGGGTTGGATTTGGGGGGCTCTGCTGAGCTCCTGGGGGTCTCTGGGTGAGAATGGGGGTCCCTGGGTGGGAATTGGGGTCCCTTGGGGTGGGAATTGGGGTCCTTTGGGGTGGGATTTGGGGGGCTCTGCTGAGCTCCTGGGGGGCCCTAGGTGGGAGTTGGGATCCCTGATAGGGATTGGGGTCCCTTGGGGTGGATTTGGGGTTCATTGGGGTGGGAGTTGGGGTCCCTTGGGGTGGATTTGGGGTCCCCCTGGGGTGGGATTTGGGGTCCCTTCGGGGGGGGGTTGTGTTCCCTGGTTGGGACTTGGGGTAGATTTGGGGGTCCGTGGGTGCAATTTGGGGTCCTCACCCCTTTCTCCCCCTCCCTTCCCACTTCCCCCCCCCCCTCCCCCCCGTCCTCCTCCTTTCCCCCCTCCCTTTCCCCCCCCCCCAGGCCTACGGAGAAGCCCAGAAACGCCTCAAAGTGGCCGAAGAAGACCAAAAAGCCCTGGTGAGCCCCCCTGACCCCCCAAATCACTCCATCCCACCCCAAAGGGCGTTGGGGGGTGGGGAGGGTCCCCACCTTTAACCTTGACACCCTACCTTTCCCTTCCCCAGGTGCCAGAGCTGCGGAAGAAGTCACGCGGGAGTACCTGGCGAAGCGAGAGCGGGAGAAGCTGGAGGAGCTGGAGGCAGAGATCGCGGACGAGGAGCTGCTCTTCGGGGAGGAGGCGCTGACGGGCGCCGAGCGGCGCGAGCTGCGCTACAAACGCCGCGTGCGGGACCTGGCGCGCGAGTACAAACGGGCGGGTGAGCGGAGAGAAACTGGAGAAGAGCAACCGGTACCACATCCCCAAGGAGACGCGCAGCAAGGTGTGTGTGTGTGGGGGGGCGAACCCCACCCTGCTCGCGCCCCCGAAACTGCTCCCTCTGACCCAAAATGGCCTAAAGTGACCCAAAACGGGCCTAAAGTGACCCAAAACGGCCTCCAGTGACTCAAAATGGGCCTTTAATGCCCCAAATTGACCTTTAATGCCTTGAAATGGGCCAAAATGTGCCTTTAGTGACACAAAACGGCCTTCAGTGACTCAAAATGGGCCTTTAATGCCCCAAAATGGGCCTAAAGTGGCCCAAAACGGCCTCCAGTGACCCAAAATGGGCCTTTAATGCCTCCAAAATGGGCCAAAACGGGCCTCCAGTGACCCCAAAACGGGCCTCCAGTGACCCAAAACGGCCTCCAGTGACCCAAAATGGGCCCTTAGTGACCAAAATGGGCCTAAAGTGACCAAAACGGCCTCCCGTGACCCAAAATGGGCCTTTAATGCCTCCAAATGGGCCAAAAGGGCCCTTAGTGACCCAAAATGGGCCTTTAATGCCCCAAAATGGGCCAAAATGGGCCCTTAGTGACCCAAAATGTGCCTCTAGTGACCCAAAACGGTTTCCAGTGACTCAAAACGGGCCTTTAATGCCCCAAAATGGGCCCTTAGTGACCCAAAATGGGCCTAAAGTGACCAAAACGGCCTCCAGTGACCCAAAATGTGCCTCTAGTGACCCAAAACGGTTTCCAGTGACTCAAAACGGACCTTTAATGCCCCAAAATGGGCCAAAATGGGCCCTTAGTGACCCAAAACGGGGCTAAAGTGACCCAAAACAGTTCCAGGACCCCTCAAAACCCCTCCCATTCCGCCCCAGGACCCCCAAATCCCCTTCCACCATCCCCAGGACCCCCTGCAGCCCCCCCACATCCCCCCTCTGTCCCCCCAGGACCCCTCCAGCCCCCCCAAATCCCCTCTCAGCCCCCCACAGGACCCCCCCAACTCCCCCCCGACCCCCCTCCAGCAACCCCAGACACAGGACCCCCCAACTCCCCCCCCGACCCCCTCCAGCAACCCCAGACCCTTTCCCACCACCTCAGGGTCCCCTCCAGGCCCCCCTCAAATCCCCCCTCTGCCCCCCTCGGGACCCCCAGCTCCCCCTCAGATCCCCTCCAGCACCTCCAAGACCCCTCCACCCCCCCCTCCAGGACCCCCTCAAGACCCCCAAATCCCCCCTCTGCCCCCCCAGACCCCTCCCACACCCCCCCCCAGGACCCCCAGATCCCCCCAGGACCCCCTTCAGTCCCCCAAATCCCCCCTCTGCCTCCCCAAGACCCTCCCACCCCCTTCAGCCCCCCCAAATCCCCCCTCTACCCCCCCCAGGCCCCCCAACTCCCCCTCAGATCCCCTCCAGGACCCCCTCCCCCCCCGCCCCGACCCCCTCCACTCCCCAGAACCCCTCCCACCACCCCCTGGACCCCCTCCAGCCCCCACAAATGCCCACTCTGCCCCCCCCAGGACCCCTCCAGCCGCCCCAGCCCCCCCAAATCCCCCTTGGCCCCTCCCCAGGACCCCAGATCCCCTCAGGACCCCCTTCAGCTCTCCCAAATCCCTCCTCTGCCCCTCAGACCCCTCCCACCACCCCCAGGACCCCCAAATCCCCCCTCTGCCCCCCAGACCCCTCCCACCCCCCCCCAGTACACCCAAATCCCCCCAGGACCCCCTTCAGCCCCCCAAATCCCCCCTCTGCCCCTCCAGCCCCACCAAATCCCCCCTGGCCCCCCCCCCCCCCAGGACCACAACTCTCCCCCAGACCCCCTCCAGCACCCCAGACCCTTCCCACCTCCCCAGGACCCCCTCCAGCCCCCGAAATCCCCACTCTGCCCTCCCCCCAGGACCCCTCCAGCCCCCCCAGCTCCCCAAATCCCCCCCTCTGCACCCCCAGACCCCTCCCACACCCCCCCCCCAAGACCCCCAGATCCCCCCAGGACCCCCTTCAGCCCTCCCAAATCCCCCCTCTGCCCCCCCCAGAACCCCCAACTCCCCCTCAGATCCCCTCCAGCACCTCCAGGACTCCCTCCCCCACCCCCCAGAACCCCTCCCACCACCCCAGGACCCCCTCCAGCCCCCCCAAATCCCCACTCTGCCCCCCCCCAAGACCCCTCCAGCAGCCCCAGCCCCCTCAAATCCCCCCTTGGCCTCTCCCCAGGACCCCCAACTGCCCCCCAGACCCCCTCCAGGACCCCCTCAAGACCCCCAAATCCCCCCTCTGCCCCCCCAGACCCCTTCCACCCCCCCCCAGTACCCCCAAATCCCCCAGGACCCCCTTCAGCCCCCCCAAATCCCCCCTCTGCCCCCCAAGACCCCTCCCACCCCCCCCAGGACCCCCAGATCCCCCCAGGACCCCCTTCAATCCCCCCAAATCCCGCCCTCTCTCCTCCTTCCTCGGGGGGCGGGTATGTGTTCCTAGGGTCTCACAGCTCTTGTTCCCCCGATTCCCCGTAGAAGATTCCGGAGCGCGAGGAAGCTGCGGGGCCGGAGGAGGAGCGTCTGGCTCCGCGCGACGAGCAGCGGCGTTGGGAGGAGGAACGCATCGAGGCGGCCGCCCTGCGTTTCGGGGCGCGCGACGCCGCCAGCCGCCAACCCGCGACAACTACGACTTCGTGCTGGAGGAGGACAAGATGATCCAGTTCGTCAGCGCCGCCCAGATGAAGGGCACCGAGCCCGAGAGGTCAGCGCCCGGGGGGGGACCTGGGGGGGGGGCGGGGGGGATTGGGGTGTCCTGGGGGGGGGGGGATTTGGGGGTCCTGGGGGGGCAGAGGGGGGATTTGGGGGGTCTGGGGGTGTCTGGGGGGGGGGTCTGGAGGGGTCCTGGGGGGCTGGAGGGGATCCTGGAGGGGATTTGGGGATCCTGGGGGTGGTGGGAGGGGTCCTGGGGGGGGGCAGAGGGGGATTTGGGGGGGCTGGGGGGGTAGAGGGGAGATTTGGGGGAATTGGGGGTCCTGGGGGACAGAGGGGGAATTTGGGCGTCTGGGGGTGTCCTGGGGGTGGTGGGAGGGGTCCTGGGGGGGCAGAGGGAGGATCTGGGGGGGGGGGCTGGGGGCGTCCTGGGGAGACCTGGAGGAGTCCTGGGGGCGATTTGGGGGTCCTGGGTGTGGTGGGAGGAGTCCGGGGGGGGCAGAGGGGAGATGGGGGGGCTGGGGGGGGAGACTGGGGAGTCCTGGGGGGGATTTGGGGTCCTGGGAGTTGTGGAAGGGGTCCTGGGGGGGCAGAGGGGGGATCTGGGAGCACTTGGGGCATCCTGGGAGGGGCTCGAGGGGTCTTGGGGCATAGAGGGGGGATTTGAGGTCCTCGGGGGGGGCGGGGGGGGCTGGAGGGGGTCCTGGGGGTGGTAGGAGGGGTCTGGGGAGATAGAGGGGTCAAGGGGGAGCTGGAGGGGGTCTGGGGGAGCAGATGGGAATTTGGGGGTGCTGGAGTAGGTCCTGGGGGTACTGGAGGGGGTCTCGGGGGGAGTTTGGGGTCCTGGGGGGGGGCAGAAGGGGGATTTGGGGGGCTGGAGGGGGTCTGGAGGGGAGTTGGGGGTCCTGGGGGGGTGATTGGCACCCTGGGGGGTGCCAGGGGTGCTCTGAGGGGCGTGATGTGGGGTTGGGGGGTGCCCTGGGGGTCTCTCGGGGTCCTTGGGGGGTGCCAGGGGTGCCCTGGCGGTCCCTGGGGGGGTGCCAGGGAGCCCCGAGGGGGGTGATGGGGGGTTGGGGGATGCCAGGGGTGCGCTGGGGGTGCCCTGGGTGTCCATGGGGGGGTGCCAGGGGTGCCCTGGGGGTCCATCGGGGGTGCCCTGAGGGGGGTGATGGGAGGTTGGGGGATGCCAGGGGTGCCCTGGGGGTCCGTGGGGGGTGCCGGGGGTGCCCTGGTGCCACGGCTGACGCCATGGGGGTGTCGCGGGGCGCAGGAGGCGCCGCCAGCGGTGTCGGAGGCCGAGCGCCGGCGCCAGTCGGCGCAGGAGGCGCGGCGCAGCCTGCCCATCTTCCCGTACCGCGACGAGCTCGTGGGCGCCATCGCCCAGCACCAAATCCTCATCATCGAGGGCGAAACGGGCTCCGGGAAAACCACCCAGATCCCCCAGTACCTGCACGAGGAGGTAGGGGCGCCGCCGAGGGCACCAGCGGGCACCGGGGGCAAACGGGGGGCATTGCGGGGGAAATGGGGGGGAAATGAGGGGCATTGGGGGGCAAATGGGGGGCAAAAGAGGGAGATTGAGGGGCAAATGGGGGGGATTGGGGGGCAAATTTGGGGCACTGGGGGGCAAACGGGGGCATTGGGGGGGATTGGGGGGCAAACAGGGGGGATTGGGGGGCAAATGGGGGGCACAGGGGCGTAAATGGGGCGGATTGGGGGGCAAACGGAGGGCACCGGGGGCCAAAAGGGGGGCAGTGGGGGGCAAATGGGGGGCAAAAGAGGGGGATTGAGGGGCAAATGGGGGGGATTGGGAGGCATTGGGGGGCAAATTGGGGGCATTGGGGGCACTGGGGGGGATTGGGGGGCAAACAGGGGGGATTGGGGGGCAAATGGGGCGCAAACGGGGGATTGGGGGGCAAATGGGGGGCACAGGGGCGTAAATGGGGGGGATTGGGGGGCAAACAGAGGGCACTGGGGAGCAAATGGGGGGCAGTGGCGGGCAAATGGGGGGCATCGGGGGGCACTGGGGGGCACTTGGGGGTAGATGGGGGGCACCAGGGGGCAAATGGGGGGGATTGAGGGGCGAAGGGGGGGCAAATGTGGGGCAAAAGGGGGGCATTGGGTGGGAAATGGGGGGCAAATGGGGGGATCGGGGGGCAAATGGGGGGCATTGGGGGGCGAACGGGGGGCACAGGAGTGTAAATGGGGTGACTTGGGACAAACAGAGGGCATTGGGGGCAAACGGGGGGCATTGGGGGCACTGGGGGATAAATGGGGGGCACTGGGGAGCAGTTGGGGGTAGATGGGCATTGGGGGGCAAATGGGGGGCATTTGGGGTCACCAGGAGGCAGTTGGGGGTCACTGGGGCCACTGGGTGGCACCAGGGGGCACTGGTTGGCACCGGGGAGCAGTTGGGTGGCACTGGGGGGCACAAGGGGGCACTGGGGGGCTGGGTGCCCACTGACCCCTGGTGCCCCCCAGGGGTACATTTGGGGTCACTGGGGGGCAGTTGGGGGGCACTGGGTGGCACCAGGGGGCACTGGTTGGCACCGAGGGGCAGTTGGGTGGCACCAGGGGGCACTGGGGGGCTGGGTGCCCACTGACCCCCCCCGGTGCCCCCCCAGGGGTACACGCGGCACGGGCTGAAGGTGGGGGTGACGCAGCCGCGCCGCGTGGCCGCCATGAGCGTGGCCGCCCGCGTGGCCGTGGAGATGGGCACCAAACTGGGCAACGAGGTGACATGGGGACACGGGGCGGGCACGTGGGGGGCACGGTGGCACTTGGGTGACCTTGGGGGGGTTGGGGACTGTGGGGGTGCCCAGGTGACCCGGGGGGGGGGTGGGGGTGGGGAACTTGGAGGTGCGCAGGTGACGCCAGGGGGTGGGGGGGAGGGTTGGGGAACCCGGGGGTGCCCAGGTGACTCTGGGGGGGGGGGGATTGGGGTCCCTGGGGGTGGGGGTTGGGGACCCTGGGGGTGCCCAGGTGACCCTGGGGGAGGGATTGGGGTCCCTGGGGGGAGAATTGGGGTCCCTGGGGGCGTTGGGTACCCTGGGTGTGCCCAGGTGACCCTGGGGGGGGGGGATTGGGGTCCCTGGGGGTGGGGGGTTGGGGACCCTGGGGGTGCCCAGGTGACCCTGGGGGAGGAATTGGGGTCCCTGGGGGGAGAATTGGGGTCCCTGGGGGCGTTGGGTACCCTGGGTGTGCCCAGGTGACCCTGGGGGGGGGGATTGGGGTCCCTGGGGGTGGGGGTTGGGGACCCTGGGGGTGCCCAGGTGACCCTGGGGGAGGAATTGGGGTCCCTGGGGGGAGAATTGGGGTCCCTGGGGGCGTTGGGTACCCTGGGTGTGCCCAGGTGACCCTGGGGGGGGATTGGGGTCCCTGGGGGCGGGGGTTGGGGACCCTGGGGGTGCCCAGGTGACCCTGGGGGGCGGATTGGGGTCCCTGGGGGCGGGGGTTGGGGACCCTGGGGTGCCCAGGTGACCCTGGGGGGAGGATTGGGGTCCCTGGGGGCGTTGGGGACCCTGGGGGTGCCCAGGTGTCCCTGGGGGGGGAGGGTGGGGTCCCTGGGGGTGGTTTGGGGACGCTGAGGGTGCTCAGGTGACCCCAGGGGTGCCCAGGTGACCCTGGGGGTTGGGGTCCCTGGGTGTGCTCAGGTGACCCTGGGGGTGCTTGGGGGGTGGGAAGGGGGTTGGGGACCCTTGGGGTGCCCAGGTGTCCCCAGGGGGGGTGACGCGCCCTGTGTCCCAAGGTCGGGTACAGCATCCGCTTTGAGGACTGCACATCCGAGCGCACGGTGCTCAAATACCTGACGGACGGGATGCTGCTCCGAGAGGTGCTCGCCGAGCCCGACCTGCGCTCCTACAGGTGACATGGGGACACCTGGAACATCTGGGGACACCTTGGAAAACCTGGGACACCTTGGGAAACCTGGGATACCAGGGACAATGGGGACACTGGGGGTGCTGGGGACGGTGCTGCTCCGAGAGGTGCTCGCCGAGCCCGACCTGCGCTCCTACAGGTGACATGGGGACACCTGGAACATCTGGGGACACCTTGGAAAACCTGGGACACCTTGGGAAACCTGGGATACCAGGGACAATGGGGACACTGGGGGTGCTGGGGACGGTGCTGCTCTGAGAGGTGCTCGCCAAGCCTGACCTGTGCTCCTACAGGTGACATGGGGTCACCTGGGATACCTGGGGACACCTGGGACACCTGGGGAAACCTGGGATACCAGGGACAATGGGGACACTGGGGGTGCTGGGGACGGTGCTGCTCTGAGAGGTGCTCGCCAAGCCTGACCTGTGCTCCTACAGGTGACATGGGGTCACCTGGGATACCTGGGGACACCTGGGACACCTGGGGAAACCTGGGATACCAGGGACAATGGGGACACTGGGGGTGCTGGGGATGGGGTGCTGCTCCGAGAGGTGCTCGCCGAGACCGACCTGCGCTCCTACAGGTGACACCGGGACACCTGGGACACTTGGGACAGTGGGGGTGTTGGGGACATGGGGTGATGGGGACAGCAGGGGACACATGGAGACAGGTTGCTGCTCCAAGAGGTACTCTCTGAGTCCGACCTGCACTCCTACAGGTGACAAGGGGACACCTGGGGACACCTGGGGAAACCTGGGACAGTGGGGAGAGCGGGGACAGCAGGGGTGCTGAGGACACCTGGGACAGTGGGGACACTGGGGGTGCTGGGGACAGGGTGCTGCTGTGAAAGGTGCTTGCCAAGCCCGACCTGCGCTCCTACAGGTGACACGGGGACACCTGGGACGGGGGGGTGCTGGGGACACGGGGGTGATAGGGACACTGGGCACAGGGTGCTGCTCCGAGAGGTGCTCGCTGAGCCTGACCTGCGCTCCTACAGGTGACACTGGGACACCTGGGGACACTGGGGACACCTGGGACAGTGGGACACCTGGAACACCGGGGACACCTGAGACAGTGGGGACACTGGGAACACCTGGACAGTGGGGACACTGGGGGTGCTGGGGACAGGGTGCTGCTCCGAGAGGTGCTCGCCGAGCCCGACCTGCGCTCCTACAGGTGACATGGGGACACCTGGGACAGTGGGGACACCTGGGACAGTGGGGACAGCGGGGACGCTGGGGACACCTGGGGGTGCTGGGGACGGGATGCTGCTCCGAGAGGTGCTCCCCTAGCCCGACGTGCGCTCCTGCAGGTGACATGGGGACACCTGGGGACACCTGGGACACGGGGGGTGCTGGGGACATGGGGGGTGCTGGGGACACTGGGGGTGCTGGGGACACTTAGGGCCGCTGGGGCTGCTGGGGACACTGGGGAAGGGCACCCCGACTGTCCCTGTGTCCCTCACCTGTCCCCCTGTCCCTCCCATCTCTGTGTCCCCATATCTGTCCCTGTGTCCCCCTGTCTGTCCCCACAGCCCCTGGCCCCCTGTCCTCCATCCCCACATCCCCCTGTCCCAATGGCCCCGATGTCCCCAGCGTCCCTGATGTCCCCAGTGTCCCAACATCCCCAATGTCCCCGATGTCCCTCATGTCCCCAATGTCCCCAACGCCCCCAGTGTCCCCTCCCTGATGTCCCCGTGTCCCACAGCGTGATCGTGGTGGATGATCCCGATGTCCCTGTTTGTCCCCAACACCCCCAATGCCCCAGTGCCCTCATTGTCCCCAGCGTCCCCAATGTCCCAAACATCCCCGATGTCCCCAACGTCCCTGATGTCCCCAGTGACCTCAATGTCCCCGTGTCCCTGTGTCCCCACAGTGTGATCCTGGTGGATGATCCCAATGTCTCCGATGCCCCCAGTGTCCCCAGTGCCCTCATTGTCCCCAATGTCCCCGACGTCCCCATCGCCCCCGTCCCCAATGCCCCCAACTTCCCCAGCATCCCTGATGTCCCCAGTGTCCCCAACATCCCCATTGCCCCCAGTGTCCCCATTGTTCCCAACACCCCCACCGTCCCCAATGCCTCCAACGTCCCCAATGCCCCCAGTGCCCTCCATTGTCCCCAATGTCCCCAACACCCCCATCGCCCCCATCCTCATTGTCCCCAATGTCCCCAGCATCCCTGATGTCCCCGATGCCCCCAGTGCCCTCATTGTCCCCAGCATCCCTGATGTCCCCAGTGCCCTCATTGTCCCCAACACCCCCAGTGTCCCCAGTGCCCCCAATGTCCCCGACGTCCCTGTCCCCATCATCCCTGATGTCCCCCATGCCCCCAGTGCCCTCATTGACCCCAATGCCCCTAATGTCCCCAACACAGCCATCACCCCCAACATCCCTGATGTCCCCAATGTCCCCAACACCCCCATCGCCCCCAACATCCTCGATGACCCCAATGCCCCCAATGTCCCCAATGTCCCCAACACCCCCAATGACCCCAACGCCCCCAGTGTCCTCAATGTCCCCAACATCCCCATTGCCCCCAACATCCCTGATGTCCCCAACGCCCCCAGAGCCCTCATTGCCCCCATTGTCCCCAACATCCCCGTGTCCCCGCAGCGTGATCATGGTGGACGAGGCGCACGAGCGGACGCTGCACACGGACGTGCTCTTCGGGCTCCTCAAGGACATCGCGCGGTTCCGGCCACAGCTCAAGGTCCTGGTGGCCTCGGCCACGCTCGACGCCCAGCGCTTCTCGGCCTTCTTCGACGGCGCCCCCGTGTTCCGCATCCCCGGGCGGCGCTTCCCCGTCGACATCTACTACACCAAGGTGGGGACACGGGGACAGGGGGACACGTGGGGACAAGGGTAGGGACACGGGGACAGGAAGACACACAGGGACACGGGGACACACAGGGACACCGGGCGGCGCTTCCCCGTTGACATCTACTACACCAAGGTGGGGACACGGGGACAGGGGAGCACGTGGGGACAAGGATAGGGACACGGAGACAGGGGGACACACAGGGACACGGGGACACACAGGGACACCGGGCGGCGCTTCCCCGTCGACATCTACTACACCAAGGTGGGGACACGTGGGGACAAGGGTAGGGACACGGGGACAGGGAGACACACAGGGACACGGGGACACACAGGGACACCGGGCGGCGCTTCCCCGTTGACATCTACTACACCAAGGTGGGGACACGGGGACAGGGGAGCACGTGGGGACAAGGATAGGGACACGGAGACAGGGGGACACACAGGGACATGGGGACACACAGGGACACTGGACGGCGCTTCCCCATTGACATCTACTACACCAAGGTGGGGACATGGGGACAGGGGGACACATGGAGACGCGTGGGGACACATGGGGACAAGGGTAGGGACACGGGGACACACAGGGACCCCGGGCGGTGCTTCCCCATCGACATCTACTACACCAAGATGGGGACACGGGGACACAGGGACAGGGGGACACAGGGACCCCGGGCGGCGCTTCCCTGTTGACATCTACTACACCGAGGTGGGGACACAAGGGAACACGAGGGGACATGGGGACACACGGGGACACCGGGCGGCGCTTCCCCATCAACATCTACTACACTAAGGTGGGGACACGGGGACACGTGGGGACACATGGGGACGGGGACACATGGGGACACGGAGAGGGACAGGGACATGGGGACACGGGGCAGCGCTTCCCCATCAACATCTACTACACCAAGGTGGGGACACAAGGGGACACGGGGACACACGGGGACACGGAGAGGGACAGGGACATGGGGCAGCGCTTCCCCATCAACATCTACTACACCAAGGTGGGGACACAAGGGGACACGGGGACACACGGGGACACGGAGAGGGACAGGGACATGGGGCAGCGCTTCCCCATCAACATCTACTACACCAAGGTGGGGACATCATGGGACACATGGGGACAGGGACATGGGGACACCGGGATGGGGAGGGACATGGGGACAGGGGAACACAGGGACGGGGGAGGACACTGAGCAGTGAATGGGAGGGGCAGCAGGGGACACCTGGGGTCCCTTGGGGACACCAGCACTGATGTCCCCGTGTCCCCTCGTGTCCCCTCTGCCCCTCCATGCTCCCCCATGTGTCCCTGTGTCCCTGTGCCCCCCGTGGCACTCCATGCCCCCCATGTCCCTGTGTCCCCATGCCCCCCATGTCCCCCTGTGTCCCCCCATGTCCCCGTGTCCCTGTGCTCCCCTTGTCCCTTGTGCCCCGTGTGCCCCTATGTCCCCTTGTGTCCCTGTGCCCTCTATGTCCCCGTGCCCCCCATGCCACTCTGTGCCCCTCTGTGCCCCTTCATGCCCCCCATGTCCCTTGTGCCCCCATGTTCCCCATGCCCCCCGTGTCCCCCCGTGTCCCCATGTTCCCCCATGCCCCTCCGTGCCTCCCTGTGTCCCCCCATTCCCCCCCACGTCCCCCTGTGCCCTTTGTGTCCCCCCATGCCCCCCGTGCCCCTCCGTATGTCCCCATGTCCCCTGTGCCCCCTGTGCCCTTCCGTGCCCCTCCGTGCCCCCGTGTCCCCCTGTGCCCCCATGTCCCTTGTGCCCCCTGTGCCCTCTGTGTTCCCCTCATGCTCCCCTGTGTCCCCCCGTGTCCCCCGTGCCACTCTGTGCCCCCCTGTGCCCTTCTGTGCCCCCCGTGTCCCCCTGTGTCCCCGTGCCCCCTGTGTCCCCCATGTCCCCGTGCCCCCATGACCCCCATATCCCTCTGTGTCCCCGTGTCCTCTGTGTCCCCCTGTGTCCCCCATGCGCCCTGTGTCCCCCGTGGCCCCGTGACCCCCGTGTCCCCCCGTGCCCCCATGCCCCCCCATGTCCCCCTGTGTCCCCCGTGACGCCATGCCCCCCCTGCCCTCTGTGTCCGCTATGTCCCCGTGTCCCCATGCCCTCCGTGCCCCCTGTGTCCCCTGTGTCCCATGCCCCCCGTGCCCCCTCTGCCCCGTGTCCCCCCGTGTCCCCGTGTCCCTGTGCCCCCATGTCCCCCCATGTCCCCCGTGTCCCCATGCCCTCCATGTCCCCTGTGTCCCCTGTGTCCCATGCCCCCCATGCCCCCTGTGTCCCCCCATGTCCCCATGCCCCCTGTGCCCCCCGTGCCCCCCATGTCCCCGTGCCCGCCGTGCCCGCCAGGCGCCCGAGGCCAATTACCTGGAGGCGTGTGTGGTGTCGGTGCTGCAGATCCACGTGACCCAGCCCCCCGGGGACATCCTCGTCTTCCTCACCGGCCAGGTCAGTGTCCCCAGGTGTCCCCAGGTGTCCCCCGTCACCTGCTGTCCCCCCCTGCCATCCCCCTCGATGTCCCGACGGTGCCCTGGCAGGAGGACATGGAGGAGCTGCTGCCACCTGGGCACACCCTGTGTCCTCTGGGCAACCCCTGTGTCCCCCTGTTCCCCGATGTCCCCAATGTCCCCAACCCCCCCAATGCCCCCAGTGCCTCCAATGTCCCCAGTGTCCCCAGTGCTCCCAACCCCCCCAATGCCCCCAACATCCCCAGTGCCCCTCGTGCCCCCAATGCCCCCATTGTCCTCAATGCCCCCGATGCCCCCAATGTCCCCAGTGCCCCCAATGTCCCCAACGCCCCCAGTGCCCCCAGCGTCCCCAGTGTCCCCAGTGTCCCCAACACCCCCATTGCCCCCATTGTCCTCAATGTCCCCAATGTTTCCCGTCCCCACTGTCCCCAATGTCCCCAACGCCCCCAATGTCCCCAACGTCCCCAACGCCCCCAATGTCCCCAATGCCCCCAATGTCCCCGACATACCCAACGCCCCCAATGTCCCCATTGCCCCCAATGTCCCCGATGCCCCCAATGTCCCCGACATACCCAACGCCCCCCATGCGCCCAATGCCCCCAATGCCCCCAACGTCCCCGACATCCCAATGCCCCAATTGCCCCCATTGTCCCCAACACCCCCAATGTCCCCAATGCCCCCCATGCACCTGATGCCCCCAATGCCCCCAACATCCTCATTGTCCCCTTTGCCCCCAATGTCCCCCAGTGTCCTCAAAATCCCCAGTGTCCCCAACGTCCCCAATGCCCCCAACACTCCCAACATCCCCAGTGCCCCCATTGCCCTTAATGTCCCCCATGCCCCCAATGTCCCCAATGTCCCCATTGCCCCCAATGTCCCCAGTGCCCCCAATGTCCCCGACATACCCAACGCCCCCGATGCCCCTGCTGTCCCCGCTGCCCCCGCTGTCCCCGTGTCCCCGCTGATGTCCCCGCGTGCCCGTGTCCGGCAGGAGGAGATCGAGGCGTGCGTGGAGCAGCTGCAGGAGCGGTGCCGCCGCCTGGGCTCGCGGCTGCCCGAGCTGCTGGTGCTGCCAATCTACGCCAACCTCCCCGCGGATCTGCAGGCGCGCATCTTCGATCCCACCCCCCCCGGGGCACGCAAGGTGGGGGCGGGGCTTCGAGGGGTGGGGCTTCGAGGGGGAGGGGCCAAAGGTGGCGTGGTCTGAAGGGGAGGGGCTTGAATGGGAGTGGGCGTAGGGGGCGGGGCTGGGGGGGCCTAAAGGGGAGGGGCTTAAATGGGTCTGGGGGCGGGGCTTAAAGAGGTGGGGTCCAAAGGGGGAGGGGCCTGAGGGGGTGGGGCTGAGGGGAAGGGCTTAAATGGGGTCTTAGGGGCGGGGCTTAAAGGGATGGGGTGGGGCTAAAAGGGGAGGGGCTTAAATGGGGTGGGGTGGGGCCTAAGGGGGTGGGGCTGAGGGGAGGGGCTTAAATGGGGTCTTGGGGCGGAGCTTAAAGGGATGGGGTGGGGTCTGAGGGGGTGGGGCTAAAAGGGAAGGGGCTTAAATGAGGTGGGGGTGTGGCCTGAGGGGAGGGGCTTAAATGAGGTCTTAGGGGCGGGGCTTAAAGGGATGGGGTGGGGTCTGAGGGGGTGGGGCTAAAAGGGGTGGGGCTTAAATGGGGCCTTGGGGGCGGGGCTTAAAGGGGTGGGGTCTGAGGGGTTGGGGACTAAAGGGGAGGGGCTTAAGGGGGTGGGGCCTGAGGGGTGGGGCTAAAGGGGAGGGGCTTAAATGGGGTCTTGGGGTGGGGGCTGAGAGGAGGGGCTTAAATGGGGTCTTGGGGGCGGGGCTTAGAGAGGTGGGGCCTGAGGAGGTGGGGTCTAAATGGGAGGGGCAGGATCTGAAGTGGTTGAGTCTACAAGGGTGGGGTGTGAGGGGTGGGGCCTAAGGGGGTGGGGCTTAAAGGAGGAGGGGCCTAAATGGGTGGCACCCGATGGGTGTGGTCTAAGGGGTGGAGCTTAAGGGGTGTGGCCTGAGGGGGCGGAGTCAGGTGATGCCAAGGGGGGGGGCTTGGGGTGGCATTAAAGAGAGAGGGTGGAGGGGAGGTTTGGGTGGAGCCAAAGGGGCGTGGCCTGGGGTGGGCGTGGCCTGCAGTGTCCCCTCCCCCGCAGGTGGTGGTGGCCACCAATATCGCGGAGACGTCGGTGACGATCGATGGCATCGTGTACGTCCTCGACCCCGGGTTCTGCAAACAGAAAAGCTACAGCGCCCGCACGGGCATGGAGTCGCTCGTCGTCACCCCTTGCTCCCGGGTACACCGTGCCATCCGGTGCCAACCGGCGCCACGCAGGGCCACCTAGGGCCACCCAGGGCCACCCCAGCACCCCAGTGTCACCCCTTGCTCTCTGGTACACTGTGCCACCCGGTGCCAACCGGCGTCACCCAGTGTGACCCAGGGCCACCCAGTGCCACCCCAGCACCCGTGTCACCCCTTGCTCATGGGTACACGGTGCCACCCGATGCCAGTGAAGGGCTACCCAGTGCCACCCAGTGCCATCCAGAGCCACCCAGTGTCACCCCAGCACCCCAATGTCACCCCTTGCACACGGGTACACGATGCCACCCGATGCCATCCAGGGTCACCCAGTGCCACCCCAGCACCCCAGTGTCACCCCTTGCTCACGGGTACACGGTGCCACCCGGTGCTAACTGGCACCACCCAGGGTCACCCAGGGCCACCCAGAGTTACCCAGTGCCACCCCAGCACCCCAGTGTCACCCCTTGCTCACGGGTACACGGTGCCAACTGGCACCACCCAGAGTCACCCAGTGCCACTCAGGGCCACCCCAACACCCCAGTGTCACCACCTGCTTGCGGGTACCTGGCGCCACCCAGGGCCACCCAGAGTCACGTAGTGCCACCCCAGTGTCACACCCTGGTCCCTTGGTCTCCAGGTCCCCAGATCCCTGTGTCCCTGTGTCCCTTGTCCTCCTGTGTCCCCGTGTCCCTGTGTCCCCATGTCCCTGTGTCCTCCTGTCCCCCTGTCCCCATGTCACCTATGTTCCCCTGTGTCCCCCTGTCCCTGTGTCCCCCCATGTCCCGTGTCCCTGTGTCCCCCTGTCCCCTTGTCCACATGTCCCCCCGTCTCTGTGTCCTCCTGTCCCCATGCTCTCTGTCCCCATGCTCCCTGTCCCTGTGTCCCTGTGTCCCCATCCCCGTGTCCCTTGTCCCCATGTCCCTGTGTCCCCGTGTCCTCCTGTCCCTGTGTCCCTGTGTCCTCCTGTCCCTGTGTCCCCGTGTCCCCCTGTCCCTGTGTCCCTGTGTCCTCCTGTCCCCGTGTCCCTGTGTCCCCGCGTCCCTGTGTCCCTATGTTCCTGTGTCCCCCCGTCCCCGTGTCTCCCTGTCCCTGTGTCCCCCTGCCCCCCTGTCCCTGTGTCCCCCCGTCCCCATGTCCCCCTGTCCCCATGCTCCCTGTCCCTGTGTCCCTGTGTCCCCATCCCCATGTCCCTGTGTCCCCGTGTCCCTGTGTCCTCCTGTCCCTGTGTCCCCGTGTCCCCCTGTCCCTGTGTCCCTGTCCCCCCGTGTCCCCCTGTCCCCGTGTCGCCCTGTCCCCGTGTCCCTGTCCCCCCGCGGTGACGGTGTCGTTGTGGCAGGCGTCGGCGAACCAGCGCGCCGGGCGTGCGGGGCGGGTGGCACCCGGCAAGTGTTTCCGCCTCTACACGGCCTGGGCGTTCCAGCACGAACTGGAGGAGGCGCCAGTGCCCGAGATCCAGCGCTGCGACCTGGGCGCCCTCGTGCTGCTCCTCAAGAGCCTCGGTGGGCACGGCGGCACCGTAGGGGGCATCGCAGAGGGCTCTGGGGCATCGCAGAGGGCACTGGGGCACCTTAGGGGGCATTGTGGAGGGCTCTGGGGCATCTTAGGGGGCATCTTGGAGGACTCTGGGGCATCTCAGGAGGCTTCTCGGGGAGCTTTGGGGCATCTTAGAGGGCACTGGGGCACCTTAGGGGGCATCGCAGAGGGCTCTGGGGCATCTCAGGTGGCTTCTCAGGGAGCTTTGGGGCATGTTAGGGGGTTTGGGGGCACCTTAGAGGGCATGTGGGAGGACTCTGGGGCATCTCAGGAGGCTTGTCGGGGAGCTTTGGGGCATCTTAGAGGGCACTGAGGCACCTTAGGGGGCATCTGGGAGGGCTCTGGGGCATCTTAGAGAGCATTGGAGCATCTTGGGGTCATCTGGGTGGGCTTTGGGGCATCTTATGGGGCATCTGGGAGGGCTATGGGCATCTCAGGAGGCTTCTCGGGGAGCTTTGGGGCATCTTAGAGGGCACTGGGGCATCTTAGGGGGCATCTGTTAGGACTATGGGGCATCTTAGAAAGCATTGGGGCACCTTAGGGGGCATCTGGGAGGGCTCTGGGGCATCTTACAAAGCATTGGGGCACCTTAGGGGGCATCTGGGAGGGCTCTGGGGCAGCTTAGAGGGCATTGGGGCACCTTAGGGGGCACCTGGGAGGACGCGGGGGCATCTCAGGAGGCTTCTCGGGGAGCTTTGGGGCATCTTAGAGGGCACTGGGGCATCTTAGGGGGCATCTGGGAGGGCTCTGGGGCATCTTACAAAGCATTGGGGCACCTTAGGGGGCATCTGGGAGGGCTCTGGGGCAGCTTAGAGGGCATTGGGGCACCTTAGGGGGCACCTGGGAGGACTCGGGGGCATCTCAGGAGGCTTCTCGGGGAGCTTTGGGGCATCTTAGAGGGCACTGGGGCATCTTAGGGGGCATCTGGGAGGGCTCTGGGGCATCTTACAAAGCATTGGGGCACCTTAGGGGGCATCTGGGAGGGCTCTGGGGCAGCTTAGAGGGCATTGGGGCACCTTAGGGGGCACCTGGGAGGACTCGGGGGCATCTCAGGAGGCTTCTCGGGGAGCTTTGGGGCATCTTAGAGGGCACTGGGGCATCTTAGGGGGCATCTGGGAGGGCTCTGGGGCATCTTACAAAGCATTGGGGCACCTTAGGGGGCATCTGGGAGGGCTCTGGGGCAGCTTAGAGGGCTTGGGGCATCTTAGGGGGCATCTGGGAGGGCTCTGGGGCATCTTAGGGGCATTGGGGCACCTTAGGGGGCATCGCTGAGGGCTCTGGGCCATCTGAAGGGGCACTGGGGCACCTTAGAGGGCATCGTGGAGGGCATTTGGGCATCTTAGGGGGCATCTGGGAGGACTCTGGGGCATCTCAGGAGGCTTCTCGGGGAGCTCTGGGGCATCTTAGAGGGCACTGGGGTATCTCAAGGGACCTCAGGAGGCACTGGGGCATCTCGGGAGGCTTCTTGGGGGCCACCAGAGCCTCTTGGTGGCCACGGAAGGGCCGCGTGGGCACCATGGGGACCTTTGGGGACGTCTGCGGAGTCTCTTGCGGGGGGGGCGGTGGGTGTGTGGTTCTGAGGGGCTCTCGGGGTGGCACCGAGGTGGCAGTGAGGTGACATCGACGTCCTCGTGCCCAGGGATCAACGACCTCGTCCACTTCGACTTCCTGGACCCTCCCCCCCACGAGACGCTGGTGCTGGCGCTGGAGCAGCTCTACGCCCTCGGCGCCCTCAACCACCTGGGCGAGCTCACCACGGTACTGGGAGCACTGGGAGCACTGGGACGGGTTAATGGCAGCACTGGGAGGGACTGGGAGCACTGGGAGGGGCACTGGGAGCACCAGGAGGTACTGGGGAGGGACTGGGAGGGGGAATGGGAGCACTGGGAGGAGCACTGGGAGAGGTTACTGGGAGCACTGGGAGGGGGAATGGGAGCACTGGGAGGGACTGGGGAGGGACTGGGAGGGGCAGTGGGAGGGGTTAATGGGAGCACTGGGTGGGACTGGGAGCACTGGGAGGGTGAATGGGAGCACTGGGAGGGACTGGGAGCACTGGGAGGGGCACTGGGAGCACCAGGAGGTACTGGGGAGGGACTGGGAGGGTGAATGGGAGCACTGGGAGGGACTGGGAGGGGGAATGGGAGCACTGGGAGGAGCACTGGGAGAGGTTACTGGGAGCACTGGGAGGGGGAATGGGAGCACTGGGAGGGACTGGGAGGGGCAGTGGGAGGGGTTAATGGGAGCACTGGGTGGGACTGGGAGCACTGGGAGGGTGAATGGGAGCACTGGGAGGGACTGGGAGCACTGGGATGGGTTAATAGGAGCACTGGGAGGGGTTAATGGGAGGAACTGGGAGCACTGGGAGGGGTTAATGGGAGCACTGGGGGTGTCACTGGGAGTACTTGGGAGGGACTGGGAGGGACACTGGGAGCACTGGGAGGGGTTCTGGGAGGGGTTACTGGGAGCACTGGGAGGGGGAATGGAAGCAATGGAAGGGATTGGGAGGGACTGGGAGCACTGGGAAGGACTGGGAGGACTAGGAGGGACACTGGGAGCACTGGGAGGGGCAGTGGGAGGGGTTACTGGGAGCACTGGGAGGGACTGGGAGCACTGGGAGGGGCACTGGGGGCACTGGGAGGGGCACTGGGAGGGGCTAATGGGAGCACTGGGAGGGTCACTGGTGTCACTGGGGGGGTTACTGGGAGCACTGGGGGGGGTCACTGGGAGGGGTTATTGGGAGCACTGGTGTCACTGGGGGCGTCACTGGTGTCACTGGTGCAGCTGGGCCGGCGAATGGCGGAGCTGCCGGTGGAGCCCATGTTGGCCAAGATGATCCTCGCGTCCGAGCAGTGAGCGCCGACCCCGCCATGACCCCTGACCCCACCCTGACCCCAGGGTGACCCCCGACCCTGCCATGACCCCACCATGACCCCTGACCCCCTGACCCTGCTCTGACCCCACCCTGATCCCAGGGTGATCCCTGACCCCGCCATGACCCCACCCTGACCCCTGACCTCACCCTGACCCCAGGGTGACCCCCGACCCTGCCATGACCCCACCATGACCCCTGACCCCCTGACCCTGCCCTGAACCCACCCTAACCCCTGACCCCAGGGTGACCCATGACCCCGCCATGACCCCACCCTGACCCCTGACCTCACCCTGACCCCTGGGTGACCCCCGACCCCACCATGACCCCTGACCCCCTGACCCTGCCCTGACCCCACCCTAACCCCTGACCCCAGGGTGACCCATGACCCCGCCATGACCCCACCCTGACCCCTGACCTCACCCTGACCCCAGGGTGACCCCCGACCCTGCCATGAGCCCACCATGACCCCTGACCCCCTGACCCTGCCCTGAACCCACCCTAACCCCTGACCCCAAGGTGACCCATGACCCCGCCATGACCCCACCCTGACCCCTGACCTCACCCTGACCCCTGGGTGACCCCCGACCCCACCATGACCCCTGACCCCCTGACCCTGCCCTGACCCCACCCTAACCCCTGACCCCAGGGTGATCCCTGACCCTGCCCTGAACCGACCCTGACCCCTGACCCCAGGGTGACCCATGACCCCGCCATGACCCCACCCTGACCCCTGACCTCACCCTGACCCCAGGGTGACCCCCGACCCTGCCATGACCCCACCATGACCCCTGACCCCCTGACCCTGCCCTGAATCGACCCTGACCCCTGACCCCAGGGTGATCCCTGACCCTGCCATGACCCCACCCTGACCCCTAACCTCACCCTGACCCCAGGGTGACCCCCGACCCTGCCATGACCCCACCATGACCCCTGACCCCCTGACCCTGCCCTGACCCCACCCTAACCCCTGACCCCCAGGGTGATCCCTGACCCCGCCATGACGCCACCCTGACCCCTGACCTCACCCTGACCCCAGGGTGACCCCCGACCCTGCCATGACCCCACCATGACCCCTGACCCCTGACCCTGCCCTGACCCCACCCTAACCCCTGACCCCAGGGTGACCCATGACCCCGCCATGACCCCACCCTGACCCCTGACCCCACCCTGACCCCAGAGTGACCCATGACCCAACCCTGACCCCCGACCCCGGGATGACCCCTGACCCACCCCTGACCCTGCTGTGACCCCTGACCTGACCCTTGACCCTGCCCTGACCTCAGGATGACCCATGACCCCTGACCCAAGCCTGACCCCACTGTGACCCCTGACCCCCGACCCTGCCCTGGCCCCAGGGTGACCCCTGACGCCAGGATGACCCCTGACCCCGGGGTGACCCCTGACCCCACCATGACCCCTGGTGGCCCCGAGTGACCCTTGGTGATTCCCGGGTGACCCCTGGCTGACCCCAGGTGACCCTGGGCGGCACCTGGATGGCCCCGAGTGACCCCAGGTGCTTTAGGTGAGCCCGGGTGATCCCAGGTGTCCTCTGGGTAACCTCAGGTGGCCCCTGGTGGGCCCTGAGTGACTCCTGGTGGGCCCTGGGTGACCCCAGGTGACCCCTGGGTGACCTCTGGTGATCCTTGGTGACCCCAGGTGTCCCCTGGGTGACCTCAGGTGGCCCCTGGTGATCCCTGGGTGACCTCTGATGGGCCCTGGGTGACCCCAGGTGTCCCCTGGGTGACCTCAGATGACCCCAGGTGGCCCCAGGTGACCTCTGGTGGGCCCTGAGTGACTCCTGGTCGGACCTGGATGACCCCAGGTGACCTCTGGTGATCCCAGGTGACCCCTGGGTGACCCCAGGTGACCCCGAGTGACCCCTGGGTGACCTCTGGTGGGCCCTGAGTGACTCCTGGTGGGACCTGTATGACCACAGGTGACCTCTGGTGATCCCGGGTGACCCCAGGTGTCCCCAGGTGACCCCAGGTGACCCCGTGGGGCTGTGTCCCCAGGTACGGTTGCACGGAGGAGGTGCTGACGGTGGCGGCGATGCTGTCGGTCAACAACGCCGTCTTCTACCGCCCCAAGGACAAAGCCGTGCACGCGGACAGCGCCCGGCGCGGGTTCCACCTGCCCGGCGGCGACCACCTGGTGCTGCTCAACGTCTACAACCAGGTACGGGGACACCTGGGGACACGGGGGGGGAACCACCTGGTGCTGCTCAACGTCTACAACCAGGTACGGGGACACCTGGGGACACGGGGGGGGAACCACCTGGTGCTGCTCAACGTCTACAACCAGGTACGGGGACACCTGGGGACACGGGGGGGGAGCCACCTGGTGCTGCTCAACGTCTACAACCAGGTACGGGGACACCTGGGGACACGGGGGGGGGAAACCACCTGGTGCTGCTCAACGTCTACACCCAGGTACGGGGACACCTGGGGACACGGGGGGGGGGGAAACCACCTGGTGCTGCTCAACGTCTACAGCCAGGTACGGGGACACCTGGGGACACGGGGGGGGGGGAAACCACCTGGTGCTGCTCAACGTCTACAACCAGGTACGGGGACACCTGGGGACACGGGGGAGGGGGGGGAACCACCTGGTGCTGCTCAACGTCTACAACCAGGTACGGGGACACCTGGGGACACGGGGGGGGAGCCACCTGGTGCTGCTCAACGTCTACAACCAGGTACGGGGACACCTGGGGACACGGGGGGGGGAAACCACCTGGTGCTGCTCAACGTCTACACCCAGGTACGGGGACACCTGGGGACACGGGGGGGGGGGAAACCACCTGGTGCTGCTCAACGTCTACAGCCAGGTACGGGGACACCTGGGGACACGGGGGGGGGGGGAAACCACCTGGTGCTGCTCAACGTCTACAACCAGGTACGGGGACACCTGGGGACACGGGGGAGGGGGGGGAACCACCTGGTGCTGCTCAACGTCTACAACCAGGTACGGGGACACCTGGGGACACGGGGGGGGAGCCACCTGGTGCTGCTCAACGTCTACAGCCAGGTACGGGGACACCTGGGGACACGGGGGGGGAACCACCTGGTGCTGCTTGACGTCTACAACCAGGTACGGGGACACCTGGGGACACGGGGGGGGAACCACCTGGTGCTGCTCAACGTCTACAACCAGGTACGGGGACACCTGGGGACACGGGGGGGGAACCACCTGGTGCTGCTTGACGTCTACAACCAGGTACGGGGACACCTGGGGACACGGGGGGGGAACCACCTGGTGCTGCTCAACGTCTACAACCAGGTACGGGGACACCTGGGGACACGGGGGGGGGAAACCACCTGGTGCTGCTCAACGTCTACACCCAGGTACGGGGACACCTGGGGACACGGGGGAGGGGGGGGAACCACCTGGTGCTGCTCAACGTCTACAGCCAGGTACGGGGACACCTGGGGACACGGGGGGGGGGGGAAACCACCTGGTGCTGGTCAACGTCTACAACCAGGTACGGGGACACCTGGGGACACGGGGGAGGGGGGGGAACCACCTGGTGCTGCTCAACGTCTACAACCAGGTACGGGGACACCTGGGGACACGGGGGGGGAGCCACCTGGTGCTGCTCAACGTCTACAGCCAGGTACGGGGACACCTGGGGACACGGGGGGGGAACCACCTGGTGCTGCTTGACGTCTACAACCAGGTACGGGGACACCTGGGGACACGGGGGGGGAGCCACCTGGTGCTGCTCAACGTCTACAACCAGGTACGGGGACACCTGGGGACACGGGGGGGAAACCACCTGGTGCTGCTCAACGTCTACACCCAGGTACGGGGACACCTGGGGACACGGGGGGGGGGGGGGAAACCACCTGGTGCTGCTCAACGTCTACAGCCAGGTACGGGGACACCTGGGGACACGGGGGGGGGGGAAACCACCTGGTGCTGCTCAACGTCTACAACCAGGTACGGGGACACCTGGGGACACGGGGGAGGGGGGGGAACCACCTGGTGCTGCTCAACGTCTACAACCAGGTACGGGGACACCTGGGGACACGGGGGGGGAGCCACCTGGTGCTGCTCAACGTCTACAGCCAGGTACGGGGACACCTGGGGACACGGGGGGGGAACCACCTGGTGCTGCTTGACGTCTACAACCAGGTACGGGGACACCTGGGGACACGGGGGGGGAACCACCTGGTGCTGCTTGACGTCTACAACCAGGTACGGGGACACCTGGGGACACGGGGGGGGAACCACCTGGTGCTGCTTGACGTCTACAACCAGGTACGGGGACACCTGGGGACACGGGGGGGGAACCACCTGGTGCTGCTCAACGTCTACAACCAGGTACGGGGACACCTGGGGACACGGAGGGACAGAGGGTGACGGGCTGGGGTCCCCCAGGCACTAACTGTGTCTCTCTGTCCCCCCCGTCCCTCTGTCTGTCCCTCTGTACCCCTGTCCGTGCGTCCATCCCGTGTCCCCATGTCCCTCCCGTGTCCCCGTGTCCCTCTGTCTGTCCCTCTGTCCCCGTGTCCGTGTGTCTGTCCCCTGCCCCATGTCCCCCTGTCCATCCCGTGTCCGTGTGTCCGTCCCATGCCCTGTGTCCCTCTGCCTGTCCCGTGTCCCCGTGTCCCTCCCGTGTCCCTGTGTCCGTCCCCGTGTCCCCCTGTCCGTGCCATGCCCCATGTCCGTGTGTCCGTCCCGTGTCTGTGTGTCCGTCCCATGCCCTATGTCCCTGTGTCTTTCTGTCTGTCCCATGTCCCCATGTCCGTTGCTGTGTCCCCCCGTCCGTCCCGTGCCCCATGTCCCCCTGTCTGTCTGTCCGTCCTGTGCCCTGTGTCCCTCTGCCTGTCCTGTGTCCATGTGTCCGTCCCATACCCCGTGTCCATCTGTCTGTCCCTCTGTCCCATGTGCCCATGTCCGTCCCTGTGTCCCTGTGCCTGTGCTGTGTCCGTGTGTCTGTCCCCATGTCCCTGTGTCCGTCCTGTGCCCCATGTCCCTCTGCCTGTCCCATGTCCCCATGTCCATCCCGTGTCCACGTGTCCCTCCCATGCCCCGTGTCCCCATCTGTCCCACGTCCCCATGTCTGTCCCGTGTCTGTGTGTCCCTCCCATGCCCTGTGTCTGTGTGTCTGTCCCATGTCCCCGTGTCCGTCCCATGTCCCCCTGTCCGTCCCGTGTCCCCATGTCCCCATGTCTGTCCCTGTGTCCGTGTGTCCGTCCTGCGTCCCCGTGTCCGTCCTGTGTCCGTGTGCCCGTCCCGTGCCCCTTGTCCCCATGTCTGTCCTGTGTCGCCATGTCTGTCCCTGTGTCCGTCTCGTGCCCTGTGTCCGTGTGCCCATCCCGTGCCCCATGTCCCCATGTCCGTCCTGTGTCCCTGTGCCCGTCCCGTGCCCCGTGTCCCCATGTCCGTCCTGTCGCCGTGTCTGTCCCTGTGTCCCCGTGCCCATCCCGTGCCCCGTGTCCCCATGTCCGTCCTGTCGCCGTGTCCGTCTCTGTGTCCGTGTGTCCGTCCCGTGCCCTGTGTCCGTGTGCCCATCCCGTGCCCCATGTCCCCATGTCCGTCCTGTGTCCGTGTGCCCGTCCCGTGCCCCATGTCCCCATGTCCGTCCTGTGTCGCCGTGTCTGTCCCTGTGTCCGTGTGTCCGTCCCGTGCCCTGTGTCCGTGTGCCCATCCCGTGCCCCGTGTCCCCATGTCCGTCCTGTGTCGCCATGTCTGTCCCTGTGTCCGTGTGTCCGTCCTGTGTCCCCGTGCCCATCCCGTGCCCCATGTCCCCATGTCCGTCCTGTGTCCGTGTGCCCATCCCGTGCCCCATGTCCCCATGTCCGTCCTGTGTCCGTGTGTCCATCCCGTGCCCCGTGTCCCCATGTCCGTCCTGTGTCGCTATGTCTGTCCCTGTGTCCGTGTGTCCGTCCCGTGCCCCGTGTCCCATGTCCGTCCTGTGTCGCCATGTCTGTCCCTGTGTCCGTGTGCCCGTCCCGTGCCCCGTGTCCCCATGTCCGTCCTGTGTCCGCCATGTCTGTCCCTGTGTCCGTGTGCCCGTCCCGTGCCCCGTGTCCCCATGTCCGTCCTGTGTCGCCATGTCTGTCCCTGTGTCCGTGTGCCCGTCCCGTGCCCCGTGTCCCCATGTCCGTCCTGTGTCGCCGTGTCCGTCCCTGTGTCCGCGTGTCCGTCCCGTGTCCCCGTGTCCCCGTGTCCCCGTGTCCCCGTGCCCCGGTGCCCGTGCCGTGCCCGCAGTGGGTGGCGAGCGGGCACTCGCTGCAGTGGTGCTACGAGCACTTTGTGCAGGTGCGGGCGCTGCGCCGGGCGCGCGACGTGCGGGAGCAGCTCGAGGGGCTCCTGGAGCGCGTGGAGGTGGCACCGAGCTCCTGCGCCCCCGACTACGGCCCCGTGCGCAAGGTGGGCACCCCCCCCAACCCCCCCCGGCACCCCAAAACCACCCCGGGACCCCCCATTGTGCCCCCCAACAGCCCTGGGACCCCCATTTCTCCCCCTCTGACCCCCTGTTGTGCCCCCCCCAACCCCTGTGGTGCCCCTGCTGCCCCCGTTCTGCCCCCCAACACCCCCCCCCCGGACCTCAAAACCTCCCCAGGACCCCAAAACTACCCTGGGACCCCCCGAGGGACCCCAAACCTCCCCAAACTCCCCGGGACCCCCAAAACCTCCCTGGGGACCCCAAAACCTCCCTGGGGGGGTCCCCCAAAACCACCTCAGAACCTCAACCCCCCCCCCCCCAAAACACCCTGGGATGCCCCCCAGGGACCCCAGAATCCCCCAGGAGCCCCAAAACCACTCCTGGGACCCCAAAACCTCCCTGAGACCCCCAGAACCATCCCGGGGACCCCAAAACCACCCAGGGACCCCCAAAACCTCCTTCGGACCCCCAAGTCCAACCCCCGGGATCCCAAAACCACCCCCAGGGACCCCAACCCCCCCCAAACTCCCCGGGACCCCCAAAACCTCCCCAGGGACCCCGAAACCACCCCAGGACCCTAAAACCACCCAGGGACCCCCAAAACCTCCCTGGGCACCCCCAAGTCCACCCCCCGGGGACCCCAGACTCCCTGGGGACCCCAAAACCACCCCGGGACCCCTCAGGACCCCCAAAACCTCCCTCGGACCCCCAAGTCCAACCCCCGTGACCCCAAACACCCCCCAAACTCCCCGGGACCCCCAAAACCTCCCCCGGGAACCTCAAAACCAGCCCGGGACCCCCCCCAGAGGACCCCCAAAACGTCCCTGGGGACCCCCAAAAACCACTCCTGGGACCCCCAAAACCACCCCCCAGGGATCCCAAAACCACCCCAGGGATCCCCAAACCTCCCTGGGACCCCCAGAACCACCCCAGGGACCCCAAAACCATCCCAGGACCCCAAAAGCACCCGGGGGACCCCCAAGTCCACCCCCAGGGACCCCAAACTCCCTGGGACCCCAAAACCACCCCAGGACCCCTTCGGGACCCCCAAAACCTCCCCTGGACCCCCAAGTCCAACCCCTCGGACCCCCAAATCCAACCCCTGGGACCCCAAAATCTCCCAGCGGCCCCAAAACCTTCCTGGGGACCCCAACTCCCACCAGGCACCCCAAAAACCCCCAGGACCCCCCCCCCCCAGTGACCCCCAAAATCACCCCAGGACACGCCCCCCCCCAACACCCCGGGACCCCCAAAATCCCCCAGGACCCCCAAAACCACCTCGGGACCCCAAAATCCCCCGGGGACCCCCATTTCTCCCCCATTGTGCCCCCTCTGCCCCCCCCCTTAGCCCAATGCCCCCTGTGGTGCCCCCGCTGCCCCCCAACACCCCCTGGGACCCCCTTTGCCCCCCTTGTGCCCCACATGGTGCCCCCACTGCCCCCCAACATCTCCTGGGCCCCCCATTCCCCCTCCCCCTCCGTTCTGCCCCCAACACCCCCTGGGCCCCCCATTTCTCCCCCCATTGTGCCCCCCCTGCCCCCTGTTGTTCCCCCCATTGTGTCCCCTCTGCCCCCCGTGGTGCCCCCCCTGACCCCAATGCCCCCGTGGTGCCCGTGCTGCCCCCCAGCACCCCCTGGACCCCCCATTTCTCCCCCCATTGTGCCCACCCTGCCCCCTGTTGTTCCCCCCATTGTGCCCCCTCTGCCCCCCGTGGTGCCCCCCCCTGACCCCAATGCCCCCGTGGTGCCCGTGCTGCCCCCCAGCACCCCCTGGACCCCCCATTTCTCCCCCCCATTGTGCCCACCCTGCCCCCTGTTGTTCCCCCCATTGTGCCCCCTCTGCCCCCCGTGGTGCCCCCCCTGACCCCAATGCCCCCGTGGTGCCCGTGCTGCCCCCCAGCACCCCCTGGACCCCCCATTTCTCCCCCCATTGTGCCCCCCCTGCCCCCCAGCACCCCGTGGGCCCCCCATTTCTCCCCCCGTTGTGCCCCCCCCCCCCCCCCGTGTTGAGCCCGGTGCCCCCGCTGCCCGCAGGCCATCACGGCCGGGTTCTTCTACCACGCGGCGCGGCTGACGCGGGGCGGGTACCGCACGGTGAAGCACCAGCACCCCGTGTTCATCCACCCCTACTCGGCGCTGTTCGAGGAGCGCCCGCGCTGGCTCCTCTACCACGAGCTCGTCTTCACCACCAAGGAGTTCATGCGGCAGGTGGGCACCCCCGCGGGCACCCCCGCGGGCACAGGGGAGGCACGGGGACACGGGAAAAGGGGTACAGACGGACACGGGGACACATGGACACGGGGGGAGGGGGGGCACAGACACACAGGCACGGGCACCCCCGCGGGCACCCGCATGGGCACAGGAACAGACGGACACAGGGGGGTACAGACACACGGGCATGGGCACCCCGCACGGGCACGGGGACACGGGCATGGGGACAGATGGACACGGGGTCACACAGACACGGGGGGGGCACAGACACACAGGCACGGGCACTCGCACGGGCACCCACACGGGCACGGAGACAGATGGACACGAGGCAGCACAGACACACAGGCATGGGCACTGCACGGGCATGGGGACAGATGGACACGAGGACACACGGACACGGGGGGGGGGGGCACAGACACACAGGCATGGGCATGGGGACAGACAGACACGGGGACAGACGGACACAAGGTGAGAGGAGCACAGAGACACAGGCACGGGCACCTGCACGGCCATGGGGGCATGGGGGGGGGCACAGACACATGGGAACCCGCACGGGCACAGGGACACAGGAACGGGTACAGACGGACATGGGGACAGATGGACACGGGGGGGACA
>JAUMJM010000467.1:0-32775 GCA_033558235.1 Neomorphus geoffroyi
CCTGCCCCTCCCATGTCCCCTGTCCCCTCCCAACTGCCTACCCCTCCCAAGTACCTGCCCCTCCCAAGTCCTCTCCCATGTCCCCAATCCCCTCCCAACTGCCTGCGTCAACCAATCCCTGGGCCTCCCAGGTCCCTAGTCCCCTCCCATGTCCCCAGTCCCTTCCCAAGTCCCTGCCCCTCCCAGGTCCCAAGTCCTCTCCCAAGTCCCTGCCCCTCCCATGTTCCCAGGCACCTCCCCAGTCCCTGCCCCTCCCATGTCCACAGTCCCCTCCCAAGTCCCTGCCCCTCCCATGTCCCTATCCCCTCCCAACTGCCTGCCCCTCCCAAGTCCCTGGCCCTCCCACGTTCCTAGTCCCTTCCCATGTCCCCAGTCCCCTCCCAAGTCCTGCCCCTCCCATGTCCCCAGTCCCCTCCCAGGTCCCTGCCCCCCCCATGTTCCCTGCCCCTCCCATGCCAGCAGTCCCCTCCCATGTCCCCAGTCCCCTCCCAGGTCCCTGCCCCTCCCATGTTCCCTGTCCCCCTCCCCACTCCCTGCCCCTCCCATGTCCCCAGTCCCCTCCCAACTGCCTCCCCTCCCATTTCCCCAGTCCCCTCCCCAGTCCCTGCCCCTCCCAAGTCCCCAGTCCCTTCCCAAGTCCCCAGACCCCTCCCAAGTCCCTGACCCTCCCATGTTCCCAGTTCCATCTCCAGTCCCTACGCCTCCCATGTCCCCAATCCCCTCCCCAGTCCCTGCCCCTCCCAAGTCCCTGAACCTCCCATGTCCCCAGTCCCCTCCCAAGTCCCTGCCCCTCCCAGGTCCCAAGTCCTCTCCCAAGTCCCTGCCCCTCTCAAGTTCCCAGTCCCCACCCCAGTCCCTGTCCCTCCCATGTCCACAGTCCCCTCTCAAGTCCCTGCCCCTCCCATGTCCCCAGTCCCCTCCCAACTGCCTGCCCCTCCCAAGTCCCTGGCCCTCCCAAGTCCCTAGTCCCTTCCCATGTCCCCAGTCCCCTCCCAAGTCCCTGCCCCTCCCATGTTCCCAGTCCCCTCCCCAGTCCCCTGCCCCTCCCAAGTCCCTGCCCCTCCCAGGTCCCAAGTCCTCTCCCAAGTCCCTGCCCCTCTCATGTTCCCAGTCCCCACCCCAGTCCCTGCCCCTCCCATGTCCACAGTCCCTTCCCAAGTGCCAGTCCCCTCCCAAGTCCCTGCCCCTCCCATAATCCCCAGTCCCCTCCCAACTGCCTGCCCCTCCCAATTCCCTGGCCCTCCCAAGTCCCTAGTCACTTCCCATGTCCCCAGTCCCCTCCCCAGTCCCTGCCCCTCCCAAGTCCCCAGTCCCTTCCCAAGTCCCCAGTCCCTGACCCTCCCATGTTCCCAGTCCCCTCCCCAGTCCCTGCCCCTCCCATGTCCAAAGTCCCCTCCCAAGTACCCAGTCTCCTCCCAAGTCCCTGCCCCACCCATGTTCCCAGTCCCCTCCCCAGACCCTGCCCCTCCCATGTCCACAGTCCCCTCCCAAGACCCTGCCCCTCCCATGTCCCCTGTCCTCTCCCAACTGCCTATGCCTCCCAAGTACCTGCCCCTCCCAAGTCCTCTCCATGTCCCCAATCCCTTCCCAAGTCCCTGCCCCTCCCAGGTCCCAAGTCCTCTCCCAAGTCCCTGCCCCTCCCATGTTCCCAGGCCCCTCCCCAGTCTCTGCCCCTCCCATGTCCCTATCCCCTCCCAAATGCCTGCCCCTCCCAAGTCCCTGGCCCTCCCACGTTCCTAGTCCCTTCCCATGTCCCCAGTCCCCTCCAAGTCCTGCCCCTCCCATGTACCCAGTCCCCTCCCAGGTCCCTGCCCCCCCCATGTACCCTGCCCCTCCCATGCCAGCAGTCCCCTCCCATGTCCCCAGTCCCCTCCCAGGTCCCTGCCCCTCCCATGTTCCCTGTCCCCTCCCCACTCCCTGCCCCTCCCATGTCCCCAGTCCCCTCCCAACTGCCTCCCCTCCCATTTCCCCAGTCCCCTCCCCAGTCCCTGCCCCTCCCAAGTCCCCAGTCCCTTCCCAAGTCCCCAGACCCCTCCCAAGTCCCTGACCCTCCCATGTTCCCAGTTCCATCTCCAGTCCCTGCCCCTCCCATGTCCCCAGTCCCCTCCCAAGTCCCCAGTCCCCTCCCAAGTCCCTGCCCCTCCCATGTTCCCAGTCCCCTCCCAACTGCCTACCCCTCCCAAGTACGTGCCCCTCCCAAGTCCACTCCCATGTCCCCAGTCCCCTCCCAACTGCCTGCCCCTCCCAAGTCCCTGGCCCTCCAAGGTCCCTAATCCTCTCCCATGTCCCCAGTCCCTTCCCAAGTCCCTGCCCCTCCCAGGTCCCAAGTCCTCTCCCCAGTCCCTGCCCCTCCCATGTCCCCAGTCCCCTCCCAACTGCCTGCCCCTCCCAATTCCCTGGCCCTCCCAAGTCCCTAGTCCTCTCCCATGTCCCCAGTCCCCTCTCAAGTCCTCCCATGTTCCCAGTCCCCTCCCCAGTCCCTGCCCCTCCCAAATCCCTGCCCCTCCCATGCCAGCAGTCCCCTCCTATGTCCCCAGTCCCCTCCCAGGTCCTGCCCCTGCCATGTCCACAGTCCCCTCCCAAGTCACTGCCTCTCCCATGTCCCCAGTCCCCTCCCATCTCCCTGCCCCTCCCATTTCCCCAGTCCCCTCCCCAGTCCCTGCCCCTCCCAAGTCCCCAGTCCCTTCCCAATTCCCCAGGCCCCTCCCAAGTCCCTGACCCTCCCATGTTCCCAGTCCCCTCCCCAGTCCCTGCCCCTCCCATGTCCACAGTCCCCTCCCAAGTCACTGCCCCTCCCATGTCCCCAGTCCCCTCCCAACTGCCTGCCTCTCCCAAGTCCCTGCCCCTCCCAAGTCCCCAGTCCCTTCCCAAGTCCCAAGTCCCCTCCCAAGTCCCTGACCCTCCCACGTTCCCAGTCCCCTCCTCAGTCTCTGCTCCTCCCATGTCCCCAGTCCTCTCCCAACTGCCTGCCCCTCCCAATTCCCTGGCCCTCCCAAGTCCCTAGTCCCTTCCCATGTCCCCAGTCCCCTCCCAAGTCCCTGCCCCACCCATGTCAACTGCCTGCCCCTCCCCAGTCCCTACCCCTCCCATGTTCCCTCTCCCCTCCCAGTCCCTGCCCCTCCCATATCCCCATTCGCCTCCCAACTGCCTGCCCCTCCCAAGTCCCTGCCCCTCCCATGTTCCCAGTCCCCTCCCCAGTCCCTGCCCCTCCCATGTCCACAGTCCCCTCCCAAGTCACTGCCCCTCCCATGTCCCCAGTCCCCTCCCAACTGCCTATCCCTCTCAAGTACCTGCCCCTCCCAAGTCCTCTCCCATGTCCCCAGTCCCCTCCCAACTGCGTGCCCCTACCAATCCCTGGCCCTCCCAGGTCCCTAGTCCCCTCCCATGTCCCCAGTCCCTTCCCAAGTCCCTGCCCCTCCCAGGTCCCAAGTCCTTTCCCAAGTCCCTGCCCCTCCCATGTTCCCAGGCCCCTCCCCAGTCCCTGCCCCTCCCATGTCCACAGTCCCCTCGCAACTGCCTCCCCCTCCCAAGCCCCTGGCCCTCCCAAGTCCCTAGTGCCCTCCCATGTCCCCAGTCCCTTCCCAAGTCCCCGCCCATCCCAAGTCCTTGCCCCTCCCAGGTCCCTAGTCCCCTCCCAAGTCCCTGCGCCTCCCAAGTCCCTGCCCCTCCCACGTCCCTACCCCTCCCAGGTCCCTAGTCCCCTCCCAAGTCCCTGCGCCTCCAATGTCCACAGTCCCCTCCCCAGTCCCTGCCCCTCCCAAGTCCCTGCCCCTCTCGTGTCCCCAGTCCCCTCCAGTCCCTTCCCCTCCCAAGTCCCTAGTCCCCTCCCATGTCCCCAGTCCCCTCCCCAGACCCTGCCCCTCCCAAGTCCCTGCCCCTCCCATGTCCCCAGTCCCCTCCCAACTGCCTGCCCCTCCCAAGTCCCTGGCCCTCCCAGGTCCCTTGTCCCCTCCCATGTGCCCAGTCCCCTCCCCAGTCCCTGCCCCTAACAAGTCCCTGCCCCTCCCATGTCCCCAGTCCCCTCCCAACTCCCTGCCCCTCCCAAGTCCCTGGCCCTCCCAGGTCCCTAGACCCCTCCCATGTCCCCAGTCCCTTCCAAAGTCCCTGCCCCTCCCAAGTCCCTGCCCCTCCATGGTCCCAAGTCCCCTCCCCAGTCCCTGCCCCTCCCATGTCCCCAGTCCCCTCCCAACTGCCTACCCCTCCCAAGTACCTGCCCCTCCCAAGTCCCCTCCCATGTCCCCAGTCCCCTCCCAACTGCCTGCCCCTCCCATGTCCCTGGCCCTCCCAAGTCCCTAGTCCCCTCCAATGTCCCCAGTCCCCTCCCAAGTCCCCAGTCTCCTCCCATGTTCCCAGTCCCTTCCCAAGTCCCTCGTGCCCTCCCATGTCCCCAGTCCCCACCCAAGTCCCTGCCCCTCCCAAGTCCCTGCCCCTCCCAGGTCCCTAGTCCCCTCCCAAGTCCCTGCGCCTCCAATGTCCACAGTCCCCTCCCCAGTCCCTGCCCCTCCCAAGTCCCTGCCCCTCTCGTGTCCCCAGTCCCCTCCCAGTCCCTTCCCCTCCCAAGTCCCTAGTCCCCTCCCATGTCCCCAGTCCCCTCCCCAGACCCTGCCCCTCCCAAGTCCCTGCCCCTCCCATGTCCCCAGTCCCCTCCCAACTGCCTGCCCCTCCCAAGTCCCTGGCCCTCCCAGGTCCCTTGTCCCCTCCCATGTGCCCAGTCCCCTCCCAGTCCCTGCCCCTAACAAGTCCCTGCCCCTCCCATGTCCCCAGTCCCTCCTCCAACTCCCTGCCCCTCCCAAGTCCCTGGCCCTCCCAGGTCCCTAGACCCCTCCCATGTCCCCCAGTCCCTTCCAAAGTCCCTGCCCCTCCCAAGTCCCTGCCCCTCCATGGTCCCAAGTCCCCTCCCCAGTCCCTGCCCCTCCCATGTCCCCAGTCCCCTCCCAACTGCCTACCCCTCCCAAGTACCTGCCCCTCCCAAGTCCCCTCCCATGTCCCCAGTCCCCTCCCAACTGCCTGCCCCTCCCATGTCCCTGGCCCTCCCAAGTCCCTAGTCCCCTCCAATGTCCCCAGTCCCCTCCCAAGTCCCCAGTCTCCTCCCATGTTCCCAGTCCCTTCCCAAGTCCCTCGTGCCCTCCCATGTCCCCAGTCCCCACCCAAGTCCCTGCCCCTCCCAAGTCCCTGCCCTCCCAGGTCCCTAGTCCCCTCCCAAGTCCCTGCGCCTCCCATGTCCCCCAGTCCCCTCTCCAGCCCCTGCCCCTCCCAAGTCCCTGCCCCTCCCGTGTCCCCAGTCCCCTCCAGTCCCTTCCCTTCCCAAGTCCCTTCCGATGTCCCCAGTCCCCTCCCATGTCCGCAGTCCCCTCCCAAGTCCCTTCCCCTCCATGTTCCCAGTCCCCTCCCCAGTCCCTGCCCCTCCCATGTCCACAGTCCCCTCCCAACTGCCTACCCCTACAAAGTCCCTGGCCCTCCCAAGTCCCTAGTCCCTTCCCATATCCCCAGTCCTCTCCCAAGTCCCTGCCCCTCCCATGTCCCCAGTCCCTCCCCAGTCCCTCCCCCTCCAAAATCCCTGCCCCTCCCATGTCCCAAATCCCCTCCCAGGTCCCTGCCCCTCCCAAGTCCATAGTCCCCTCCCATGTCCCCAGTCCCCTCCCCAGTCCCTGCCCCTCCCATGTCCCCAGTCCCCTCCCATGTCCCCAGTCCCCTCCCAAGTCCCTGCCCCTCCCATGTTACCAGTCCCCTCCCCAGTCCCTCCCCCTCCCATGTCCACAGACCCCTTCCGGGTCACAGCCCCCCCCATGTCCCCAGTCCCCTCCCAACTGTTTGCCCCTCCCAAGTCCCTGCCTCTCCAAGTCCCTAGTCCCCTCCCCAGTCCCTGCCCCTCCAAGTCCCTGCCCCTCGCATGTCCCCAGTCCCCTCCAAAGTCCCTGACCCTCCCAAGTCCCTGCCCCTCCCAGGTCCCAAGTCCTCTCCCAAGTCCCTGCCCCTCTCATGTTCCCAGTCCCCACCCCAGTCCCTGCCCCTTCCATGTGCACAGTCCCCTCCCAAGTCCCTGCCCCTCCCATGTCCCCAGTCCCCTCCGAAGTGCCTGCCCCTCCCAAGTCCCTGGCCCTCCAAGACCCTAGTCCCTTCCCATGTCCCCAGTCCCCTCCCAAAACCCTGTCCCTCCCATGCCAGCAGTCCCCTCCGATGTCCCCAGTCCCCTCCCCAATCCCTGCCCCTCCCAAGTCCCCAGTCCCTTCCCAAGTCCCCAGTCCCCTCCCAAGTCCCTGACCCTCCCATGTTCCCAGTCCCCTCCCAAGTCCCCAGTCTCCTCCCAAGTCCCTGCCCCTCCCATGTTCCCAGTCCCCTCCCGAGTCCCTGCCCCTCCCCATGTCCACAGTCCCCTCCCAAGTCCCCTCCCATGTCCCCAGTCCCCTCCCAACTGCCTGCCCCTCCCATGTCATGGCCCTCCCAGGTCCCTAGTCCCTTCCCATGTCCCCAGTCCCCTCCCAAGTCCCTGCCCCTCCCATGTCAACTGCCTGCCCCTCCCCAGTCCCTGCCCCTCCCATGTCCCCAGTCCCCTCCCAGGTCCCTGCCCCTCCCATGTTCCCTGTCCCCTCCCCAGTCCCTGCCCCTCCCATGTCCCCATTCGCCTCCCAACTGCCTGCCCCTCCCAAGTCCCTGCCCCTCCCATTTGCCCAGTCCCCTCCCCAGTCCCTGCCCCTCCCAAGTCCCCAGTCCCTTCCCAAGTCCCCAGTCCCTGACCCTCCCATGTTCCCAGTCCCCTCCCCAGTCCCTGCCCCTCCCATGTCCCCAGTCCCCTCCCAAGTACCCAGTCTCCTCCCAAGTCCCTGCCCCTCCCATGTTCCCAGTCCCCTCCCCAGTCCCTGCCCCTCCCATGTCCACAGTCCCCTCCCAAATCACTGCCCCTCCCATGTCCCCAGTCCCCTCCCAACTGCCTACCCCTCCCAAGTACCTGCCCCTCCCAAGTCCTCTCCCATGTCCCCAGTCCCCTCCCAACTGCCTTCCCCTACCAATCCCTGGCCCTCCCAGGTCCCTAGTCCCCTCCCATGTCCCCAGTCCCTTCCCAAGTCCCTGCCCCTCCCAGGTACCAAGTCCTCTCCCAAGTCCCTGGCCCTCCCACGTTCCTAGTCCCTTCCCATGTCCCCAGTTCCCTCCCCAGTCCCTGCCTCTCCCAATTCCCTGGCCCTCCCATGTCCCCAGTCCCCTCCCAGGTCCCTGCCCCTCCCATGTTCCCTGTCCCCTCCCTACTCCCTCCCCTCCCAGTCCCCATGTCCCAGTCTCCTCCCAACTGCCTGCCCTCCCAAGTCCCTGGCCCTCCCAAGTCCCTAGTCCCTTCCCATGTCCCCAGTCCCCTCCCAAGTCCCTGCCCCTCCCATGTCCCCAGTCCCCTCCCCAGTCCCTGCTCCTCCCAAATCCCTGCCCCTCCCATGCCAGCAGTCCCCTCCCATGTCACCAGTCCCCTCCCAGGTCCCTGCCCCTCCTATGTTCCCTGTCCCCTCCCAAGTCCCTGCCCCTCCCATTTGCCCAGTCCCCTCCCCAGTCCCTGCCCCTCCCAAGTCCCCAGTCCCTTCGCAAGTCCCCAGTCCCTGACCCTCCCATGTTCCCAGTCCCCTCCCCAGTCCCTGCCCCTCCCATGTCCCCAGTCCCCTCCCAAGTCCCTGCCCCCTCCCAGGTCCCTAGTCCCCTCCCAAGTCCCTGCCCCTCCCATGTCCCGAGTCCCTTCCAGTCCCTTCCCTTCCCAAGTCCCTAGTCCCCTCCGATGTCCCCAGTCCCCTCCCCAGTCCCTGCCCCTCCCAAGTCCCTCGTCCCCTCCCATGTTCCCAGTCCCCTCCCACGTCCCTGCCCCTCCCAGGTCCCTAGTCCCCTCCCAAGTCCCTGCCCCTCCCATGTCCCCAGTCCCCTCCCAGTCCCTTCCCTTCCCAAGTCCCTAGTCCCCTCCGATGTCCCCAGTCCCCTCCCCAGTCCCTACCCCTCCCAAGTACCTGCTCCTCCCATGTCCCCAGTCCCCTCCCAATCCCTTCCCTTCCCAAGTCCCTCGTCCCCTCCCATGTCCCCAGTCCCCTCCCAAGTCCCTGCCCCTCCCATGTCAACTGCCTGCCCCTCCCCAGACCCTGCCCCTCCCATGTCCCCAGTCCCCTCCCAGGTCCCTGCCCCTCCAATGTTCCCTGTCCCCTCCCCAGTCCCTGCCCCTCCCATATCCCCATTCGCCTCCCAACTGCCTGCCCCTCCCAAGTCCCTGCCCCTCCCATTTGCCCAGTCCCCTCCCCAGTCCCTGCCCCTCCCAAGTCCCCAGTCCCTTCCCAAGTCCCCAGTCCCTGACCCTCCCATGTTCCCAGTCCCCTCCCCAGTCCCTGCCCCTCCCATGTCCAAAGTCCCCTCCCAAGTACCCAGTCCTCCCAAGTCCTGCCCCACCCATGTTCCCAGTCCCCTCCCCAGACCCTGCCCTCTCCCAGTCCCACAGTCCCCCTCCCAAGACCCTGCCCCTCCCATGTCCCCTGTCCTCTCCCAACTGCCTACGCCTCCCAAGTACCTGCCCCTCCCAAGTCCTCTCCCATGTCCCCAATCCCTTCCCAACTGCCTGCCCCAACCAATCCCTGGGCCTCCCAGGTCCCTAGTCCCCTCCCATGTCCCCAGTCCCTTCCCAAGTCCCTGCCCCTCCCAGGTCCCAAGTCCTCTCCCAAGTCCCTGCCCCTCCCATGTTCCCAGGCCCCTCCCACGTTCCTAGTCCCTTCCCATGTCCCCAGTTCCCTCCCCAGTCCCTGCCCCTCCCAATTCCCTGGCCCTCCCATGCCAGCAGTCCCCTCCCATGTCCCCAGTCCCCTCCCAGGTCCCTGCCCCTCCCATGTCCCCAGTCCCCTCCCAACTGCCTGCCCCTCCCAAGTCCCTGGCCCTCCCAAGTCCCTAGTCCCTTCCCATGTCCCCAGTCCCCCTCCCAAGTCCCTGCCCCTCCCATGTCCCCAGTCCCCTCCCCAGTCGCTGCTCCTCCCAAATCCCTGCCCCTCCCATGCCAGCAGTCCCCTCCCATGTCACCAGTCCCCTCCCAGGTCCCTGCCCCTCCCATGTTCCCTGTCCCCTCCCCAGTCCCTGCCCCTCCCATGTCCCCAGTCCCCTCCCAAGTCCCTGCCCCTCCCAGGTTCCAAGTCCTCTCCCAAGTCCCTGCCCCTCCCATGTTCCCAGGCCCCTCCCCAGTCCCTGCCCCTCCCATGTCCACAGTCCCCTCCCAAGTCCCTGCCCCTCCCATGTCCCTATCCCCTCCCAACTGCCTGCCCCTCCCAAGACCCTGGCCCTCCCACGTTCCTAGTCCCTTCCCATGTCCCCAGTCCCCTCCCAAGTCCATGCCCCGCCCATGTCCCCAGTCCCCTCCCCAGTCCCTGCCCCTCCCAAATCCCTGCCCCTCCCATGCCAGCAGTCCCCTCCCAAGTCCCTGCCCCTCCCATGTCCCTATCCCCTCCCAACTGCCTGCCCCTCCCAAGTCCCTGGCCCTCCCACGTTCCTAGTCCCTTCCCATGTCCTCAGTCCCCTCCCAAGTCCTGCCCTCCCATGTCCCCAGTCCCCTCGCAGGTCCCTGCCCCCCCCATGTTCCCTGCCCCTCCCATGCCAGCAGTCCCCTCCCATGTCCCCAGTCCCCTCCCAGGTCCCTGCCCCTCCCATGTTCCCTGTCCCCTCCCCACTCCCTGCCCCTCCCATGTCCCCAGTCCCCTCCCAACTGCCTCCCCTCCCATTTCCCCAGTGCCCTCTCCAGTCCCTGCCCCTCCCATGTCCCCAGTCCCCTCCCAAGTCCCCAATCCCCTCCCAAGTCCCTGCCCCTCCATGTTCCCAGTCCCCTCCCAACTGCCTACCCCTCCCAAGAACGTGCCCCTCCCAAGTGCACTCCCATGTCCCCAGTACCCTCCCAACTGCCTGCCCCTCCCAAGTCCCTGGCACTCCCAGGTCCCTAGTCCTCTCCCAAGTACCCAGTCTCCTCCCAAGTCCCTGCCTCTCCCATGTTCCCAGTCCCCTCCCCAGTCCCTGCCCCTCCCATGTCAACAGTCCCCTCCACAGTCCCTGCCCCTCCCATGTCCCCATTCGCCTCCCAACTGCCTGCCCCTCCCAAGTCCCTGCCCCTCCCATTAACCCAGTTCCCTCCCCAGTCCCTGCCCCTCCCATGTTCCCAATCACCTCCCCAGTCCCTGCCCCTCCCATGTCCCCAGTCCCCTCCCAAGTACCCAGTCTCCTCCCAAGTCCCTGCCCCTCCCATGTTCCCAGTCCCCTCCCCAGTCCCTGCCCCTCCCATGTCCCCAGTCCCCTCCCAACTGCCTGCCCCTCCCAAGTCCCTGCCGCTCCCAAGTCCCTAGTCCCCTCCCATGTCCCCCGTCCCTTCCCAAGTCCCTGCCCCTCCAAGTCCCTGCCCCTCCCAGGTTCCAAGTCCCCACCCAAGTCCCTGAGCCTACCATGTCCCCAATCCCCTCCCCAGTCCCTGCCCCTCCCAAGTCCCTGCCCCTCCCATGTCCCCAGTCCCCTCCCAAGTCCCTGCCCCTCCCAAGTCCCTGCCCCTCCCAGTTCCCAAGTCCTCTCCCAAGTCCCTGCCCCTCCCATGTTCCCAGTCCCAACCCCAGTCCCTGCCCCTCCCATGTCCCCAGTCCCCTCCCAACTGCCTGCCCCTCCCAAGTCCCTTGCCCTCCCAAGTCCCTAGTCCCCTTCCAAGTCCCTGCCCCTCCCATGTCCACAGTCCCCTCCCAAGTCCCTGCCCCTCCCATGTCCCCAGTCCCCTCCCAACTGCCTGCCCCTCCCAAGTCCCTTGCCCTCCCAAGTCCCTAGTCCCCTCCCAAGTCCCCAGTCTCCTCCCAAGTCCCTGCCCCTCCCATGTTCCCAGTCCCCTCCCCAGTCCCTGCCCCTCCCATGTCCCCAGTGCCCTCCCAACTCCCTGCCCCTCCCAAGTCCATGCCCCTCCCAGGTCCCAAGTCCTCTCCCAAGTCCCTGCCCCTCTCATGTTCCCAGTCTCCACCCCAGTCCCTGCCCCTCCCATGTCCACCGTCCCTTCCCAAGTCCCCAGTCCCCTCCCAAGTCCCTGACCCTCCCATGTTCCCAGTCCCCTCCCCAGTCTCTGCCCCTCCCAAGTGCCCAGTCCCCTCCCAAGTCCCTGCCCCTCCCATATCCCCAGTCCCCTCCCAACTGCCTGCCCCTCCCAATTTCCTGGCCCTCCCAAGTCCCTAGTCCCTTCCCATGTCCCCAGTCCCCTCCCAAGTCCCTGCCCCTACCATGTCAACTGCCTGCCCCTCCCCAGACCCTGCCCCTCCCATGTCCCCAGTCCCCTCCCAGGTCCCTGCCCCTCCCATATCCCCATTCGCCTCCCAACTGCCTGCCCCTCCCAAGTCCCTGCCCCTCCCATTTGCCCAGTCCTTTCCCCAGTCCCTGCCCCTCCCAAGTCCCCAGTCCCTTCCCAAGTCCCCAGTCCCTGACCCTCCCATGTTCCCAGTCCCCTCCCCAGTCCCTGCCCCTCCCATGTCCAAAGTCCCCTGCCATGTCCACAGTCCCCTCCCAAGTCCCTGCCCCTCCCATGTTCCCAGTCCCCTCCCCAGTCGCTGCCCCTCCCATGTCCACAGTCCCCTCCCAAGTCCCTGCCCCTCCCATGTCCCCTGTCCCCTCCCAACTGCCTACCCCTCCCAAGTACCTGCCCCTCCCAAGTCCTCTCCCATGTCCCCAGTCCCCTCCCAACTGCCTGCCCCTACCAATCCCTGGCCCTCCCAGGTCCCTAGTCCCCTCCCATGTCCCTGTCCCTTCCCAAGTCCCTGCCCCTCCCAAGTCCCTGCCTCTCCCAGGTTCCAAGTCCCCTCCCAAGTCCCTGCCCCTCCCAAGTCCCTGCCCCTCCCAGGTCCCAAGTTCTCTCCCAAGTCCCTGCCCCTCTCATGTTCCCAGTCCCCACCCCAGTCCCTGCCCCTCCCATGTCCACAGTCCCCTCCCAAGTCCCTGCCCCTCCCATGTCCCCAGTCCCCTCCCAACTGCCTGCCTTCCCAAGTCCCTGGCCCTCCCAAGTCCCTAGTCCCTTCCCATGTCCCCAGTCCCCTCCCAAGTCCCTGCCCCTCCCATGTCCCCAGTCCCCTCCCCAGTCCCTGCCCCTCCCAAATCCCTGCCCCTCGCATGCCAGCAGTCCCCTCCTATGTCCCCAGACCCCTCCCAGGTCCCTGCCTCTCCCATGTTCCCTGTCCCCTCCCCACTCCCTGCCCCTCCCATGTCCCCAGTCCCCTCCCAACTGCCTGCACCTCCCAAGTCCCCAGTCCCTTCCCAAGTCCCCAGTCCCCTCCCAAGTCCCTGACCCTCCCATGTTCCCAGTCCCCTCCCCAGTCTCTTCCCCTCCCATGTCCCCAGTCCCCTCCCAAGTCCCCAGTCCCATCCCAAGTCCCTGCAACTCCCATGTCCCCAGTCCCCTCCCAACTGCCTGCCCCTCCCAACTCCCTGGCCCTCCCAAGTCTTTAGTCCCTTCCCATGTCCCCAGTCCCCTCCCAAGTCCCTGCCCCTCCCATGTTCCCTGTCCCCTCCCCAGTCCCTGCCCCTCCCATATCCCCATTCGCCTCTCAACTGCCTGCCCCTCCCAAGTCCCTGCCCCTCCCATGTTCCCAGTCCCCTCCCCAGTCCCTGCCCCTCCCATGTCGCCAGTCCCCTCCCAAGTACCCAGTCTCCTCCCAAGTCCCTGCCCCTCCCATGTTTCCAGTCCCCTCCCCAGTCCCTGCCCCTCCCATGTCCACAGTCCCCTCCCAAGTCACTGCCCCTCCCATGTCCCCAGTCCCCTCCCAACTGCCTATCCCTCCCAAGTACCTGTCCCTCCCAAGTCCTCTCCCATGTCCCCAGTCCCCTCCCAACTGCCTGCCCATACCAATCCCTGGCCCTCCCAGGTCCCTAGTCCCCTCCCATGTCCCCAGTCCCTTCCCAAGTCCCTGCCCCTCCCAGGTCCCAAGTCCTCTCCCAAGTCCCTGCCCCCCCCATGTTCCCTGCCCCTCCCATGCCAGCAGTCCCCTCCCATGTCCCCAGTCCCGTCCCAGGTCCCTGCCCCTCCCATGTTCCCTGTCCCCTCCCCACTCCCTGCCCCTCCCATGTCCCCAGTCCCCTCCCAACTGCCTCCCCTCCCATTTCCCCAGTCCCCTCCCCAGTCCCTGCCCCTCCCAAGTCCCCAGTCCCTGCCCCTCCCAATTCCCCAGTCCCTTCCCAAGTCACCAGGCCCCTCCCAAGTCCCTGACCCTCCCATGTTCCCAGTTCCCTCTCCAGTCGCTGCCCCTCCCATGTCCCCAGTCCCCTCCCAAGTCCCCAATCCCCTCCCAAGTCCCTGCCCCTCCCATGTTCCCAGTCCCCTCCCAACTGCCTACCCCTCCCAAGTACGTGCCCTCCCAAGTCCACTCCCATGTCCCCAGTCCCCTCCCAACTGCCTGCCCCTCCCAAGTCCCTGGCACTCCCAGGTCCCTAGTCCTCTCCCAAGTACCCAGTCTCCTCCCAAGTCCCTGCCTCTCCCATGTTCCCACTCCCCTCCCCAGTCCCTGCCCCTCCCATGTCCACAGTCCCCTCCACAGTCCCTGCCCCTCCCATGTCCCCATTCGCCTCCCAACTGCCTGCCCCTCCCAAGTCCCTGCCCCTCCCATTAACCCAGTTCCCTCCCCAGTCCCTGCCCCTCCCATGTTCCCAATCCCCTCCCCAGTCCCTGCCCCTCCCATGTCCCCAGTCCCCTCCCAAGTACCCAGTCTCCTCCCAAGTCCCTGCCCCTCCCATGTTCCCAGTCCCCTCCCCAGTCCCTGCCCCTCCCATGTCCCCAGTCCCCTCCCAACTGCCTGCCCCTCCCAAGTCCCTGCCGCTCCCAAGTCCCTAGTCCCCTCCCATGTCCCCCGTCCCTTCCCAAGTCCCTGCCCCTCCCAAGTCCCTGCCCCTCCCATGTTCCCAGTCCCCTCCCCAGTCCCTGCCCCTCCCATGTCCCCAGTCCCCTCCCAACTCCCTGCCCCTCCCAAGTCCCTTCCCCTCCCAGGTCCCAAGTCCTCTCCCAAGTCCCTGCCCCTCTCATGTTCCCAGTCCCCACCCCAGTCCCTGCCCCTCCCATGTCCACCGTCCCTTCCCAAGTCCCCAGTCCCCTCCCAAGTCCCTGACCCTCCCATGTTCCCAGTCCCCTCCACAGTCCCTGCCCTTCCCATGTCCCCAGTCCCCTCCCAAGTGCCCAGTCCCCTCCCAAGTCCCTGCCCCTCCCATATCCCCAGTCCCCTCCCAACTGCCTGCCCCTCCCAATTTCCTGGCCCTCCCAAGTCCCTAGTCCCTTCCCATGTCCCCAGTCCCCTCCCAAGTCCCTGCCCCTCCCATGTCAACTGCCTGCCCCTCCGCAGATCCTGCCCCTCCCATGTCCCCAGTCCCCTCCCAGGTCCCTGCCCCTCCCATATCCCCATTCGCCTCCCAACTGCCTGCCCCTCCCAAGTCCCTGCCCCTCCCATTTGCCCAGTCCCGTCCCCAGTCCCTGCCCCTCCCAAGTCCCCAGTCCCTTCCCAAGTCCCCAGTCCCTGACCCTCCCATGTTCCCAGTCCCCTCCCCAGTCCCTGACCCTCCCATGTCCAAAGTCCCCTCCCAAGTACCCAGTCTCCTCCCAAGTCCCTGCCCCTCCCATGTTCCCAGTCCCCTCCCCAGTCCCTGCCCCTCCCGTGTCCACAGTCCTCTCCCAAGTCCCTGCCCCTCCCATGCCCCCTGTCCCCTCCCAACTGCCTACCCCTCCCAAGTACCTGCCCCTCCCAAGTCCTCTCCCATGTCCCCAGTCCCCTCCCAACTGCCTGCCCCTACCAATCCCTGGCCCTCCCAGGTCCCTAGTCCCCTCCCATGTCCCCGTCCCTTCCCAAGTCCCTGCCCCTCCCAAGTCCCTGTCCCTCCCAGGTTCCAAGTCCCCTCCCAAGTCCCTGCCCCTCCCAAGTCCCTGCCCCTCTCAGGTCCCAAGTCCTCTCCCAAGTCCCTGCCCCTCTCATGTTCCCAGTCCCCACCCCAGTCCCTGCCCCTCCCATGTCCACAGTCCCCTCCCCAGTCCCTGCCCCTCCCATGTCCCCAGTCCCCTCCCAACTGCCTGCCTTCCCAAGTCCCTGGCCCTCCCAAGTCCCTAGTCCCTTCCCATGTCCCCAGTCCCCTCCCAAGTCCCTGCCCCTCCCATGTCCCCAGTCCCCTCCACAAACCCTGCCCCTCCCAAATCCCTGCCCCTCCCAAGTCCCCAGTCCCTTCCCAAGTCCCCAGGCCCCTCCCAACTGCCTGCACCTCCCAAGTCCCCAGTCCCTTCCCAAGTCCCCAGTCCCCTCCCAAGTCCCTGCCCCTCCCATGTTCCCTGTCCCCTCCCCAGTCTCTTCCCCTCCCATGCCCCAGTCCCCTCCCAAGTCCCCAGTCCCATCCCAAGTCCCTGCCCCTCCCATGTCCCCAGTCCCCTCCCAACTGCCTGCCCCTCCCAACTCCCTGGCCCTCCCATGTTCCCAGTCCCCTCCCCAGTCCCTGCCCCTCCCATGTTGCCAGTCCCTTCCCAAGTACCCAGTCTCCTCCCAAGTCCCTGCCCCTCCCATGCCCCCAGTCCCCTCCCAACTGCCTATCCCTCCCAAGTACCTGTCCCTCCCAAGTCCTCTCCCATGTCCCCAGTCCCCTCCCAACTGCCTGCCCCTACCAATCCCTGGCCCTCCCAGGTCCCTAGTCCCCTCCCATGTCCCCAGTCCCTTCCCAAGTCCCTGCCCCTCCCAGGTCCCAAGTCCTCTCCCAAGTCCCTGCCCCTCAAATATTCCCAGGCCCCTCTCCAGTCCCTGCCCCTGCCATGTCCACAGTCCCCTCCCAAGTCCCTGCCCCTCCCATGTCCCTATCCCCTCCCAACTGCCTGCCCCTCCCAAGCCCCTGGCCCTCCCACGTTCCTAGTCCCTTCCCATGTCCCCAGTCCCCTCCCAAGTCCATGCCCCTCCCATGTCCCCAGTCCCCTCCCCAGTCCCTGCCCCTCCCAAATCCCTGCCCCTCCCATGCCAGCAGTCCCCTCCCAAGTCCCTGCCCCTCCCATGTCCCTATCCCCTCCCAACTGCCTGCCCCTCCCAAGTCCCTGGTCCTCCCACGTTCCTAGTCCCTTCCCATGTCCTCAGTCCACTCCCAAGTCCTGCCCCTCCCATGTCCCCAGTCCCCTCGCAGGTCCCTGCCCCCCCCATGTTCCCTGCCCCTCCCATGCCAGCAGTCCCCTCCCATGTCCCCAGTCCCCTCCCAGGTCCCTGCCCCTCCCATGTTCCCTGTCCCCTCCCCACTCCCTGCCCCTCCCATGTCCCCAGTCCCCTCCACAATCCCTGCCCCTCCCAAATCCCTGCCCCTCCCAAGTCCCCACTCCCTTCCCAAGTCCCCAGGCCCCTCCCAAGTCCCTGCCCCTCCCATGTTCCCTGTCCCCTCCCCACTCCCTGCCCCTCCCATGTACCCAGTCCCCTCCCAACTGCCTGCACCTCCCAAGTCCCCAGTCCCTTCCCAAGTCCCCAGTCCCCTCCCAAGTCCCTGACCCTCCCATGTTCCCAGTCCCCTCCCCAGTCTCTTCCCCTCCCATGTCCCCAGTCCCCTCCCAAGTCCCCAGTCCCATCCCAAGTCCCTGCCCCTCCCATGTCCCCAGTCCCCTCCCAACTGCCTGCCCCTCCCAAGTCCCTGGTCCTCCCACGTTCCTAGTCCCTTCCCATGTCCTCAGTCCACTCCCAGTCCCTGCCCCTCCCATGTCCCCAGTCCCCTCCCAACTGCCTGCCCCTCCCAAGTCCCTGCCGCTCCCAAGTCCCTAGTCCCCTCCCATGTCCCCTGTCCCTTCCCAAGTCCCTGCCCCTCCCAAGTCCCTGCCCCTCCCAGGTTCCAAGTCCCCTCCCAAGTCCCTGCGCCTACCATGTCCCCAATCCCCTCCCCAGTCCCTGCCCCTCCCAAGTCCCTGCCCCTCCCAAGTCCCTACCCCTCCCATGTCCCCAGTCCCCTCCCAAGTCCCTGCCCCTCCCAAGTCCCTGCCCCTCCCAGTTCCCAAGTCCTCTCCCAAGTCCCTGCCCCTCTCATGTTCCCAGTCCCCACCCCAGTCCCTGCCCCTCCCATGTCCACAGTCCCCTCCCAAGTCCCTGCCCCTCCCATGTCCCCAGTCCCCTCCCAACTGCCTGCCCCTCCCAAGTCCCTTGCCCTCCCAAGTCCCTAGTCCCCTCCCAAGTCCCCAGTCTCCTCCCAAGTCCCTGCCCCTCCCATGTTCCCAGTCCCCTCCCCAGTCCCTGCCCCTCCCATGTCCCCAGTCCCCTCCCAACTCCCTGCCCCTCCAAAGTCCCTGCCCCTCCCAGGTCCCAAGTCCTCTCCCAAGTCCCTGCCCCTCTCATGTTCCCAGTCCCCACCCCAGTCCCTGACCCTCCCATGTCCACCGTCCCTTCCCAAGTCCCCAGTCCTCTCCCAAGTCCCTGACCCTCCCATGTTCCCAGTCCCCTCCCCAGTCCCTGCCCTTCCCATGTCCCCAGTCCCCTCCCAAGTGCCCAGTCCCCTCCCAAGTCCCTGCCCCTCCCATATCCCCAGTCCCCTCCCAACTGCCTGCCCCTCCCAATTTCCTGACCGTCCCAAGTCCCTAGTCCCTTCCCATGTCCCCAGTCCCCTCCCAAGTCCCTGCCCCTCCCATGTCAACTGCCTGCCCCTCCCCAGATCCTGCCCCTCCCATGTCCCCAGTCCCCTCCCAGGTCCCTGCCCCTCCCATATCCCCATTCGCCTCCCAACTGCCTGCCCCTCCCAAGTCCCTGCCCCTCCCGTGTCCCCAGTCCCCTCCCAGTCCCTTCCCCTCCCAAGTCCCTAGTCCCCTCCCATGTCCCCAGTCCCCTCCCCAGTCCCTGCCCCTCCCAAGTCCCTGCCCCTCCCATGTCCCCAGTCCCCTCCCAACTGCCTGCCCCTCCCAAGTCCCTGGCCCTCCCAAGTCCCTAGTCCCTTCCCATGTCCCCACTCCCCCCCCAAGTCCCTGCCCCTCCCATGTCCCCAGTCGCCTCCCCAGTCCCTGCCCCTCCCAAGTCCCTGCCCCTCCCATGTTCCCAGGCCCCTCCCCAGTCCCTGCCCCTGCCATGTCCACAGTCCCCTCCCAAGTCCCTGCCCCTCCCATGTCCCTATCCCCTCCCAACTGCCTGCCCCTCTCAAGCCCCTGGCCCTCCCACGTTCCTAGTCCCTTCCCATGTCCCCAGTCCCCTCCCCAGTCCCTGCCCCTCCCAAATCCCTGCCCCTCCCATGCCAGCAGTCCACTCCCATGTCCCCAGTCCCCTCCCAGGTCCCTGCCCCTCCCATGTTCCCTGTCCCCTCCCCACTCCCTGCCCCTCCCATGTCCCCAGTCCCCTCCCAACTGCCTCCCCTCCCATTTCCCGAGTCCCCTCCCCAGTCCCTGCCCCTCCCAAGTCCCCACTCCCTTCCCAAGTCCCCAGGCCCCTCCCAAGTCCCTGCCCCTCCCATGTTCCCAGTTCCCTCTCCAGTCCCTGCCCCTCCCATGTCCCCAGTCCCCTCCCAAGTCCCCAGTCCCCTCCCAAGTCCCTGCCCCTCCCATGTTCCTAGTCCCCTCCCAACTGCCTACCCCTCCCAAGTACGTGCCCCTCCCAAGTCCACTCCCATGTCCCCAGTCCCCTCCCAACTGCCTGCCCCTCCCAAGTCCCTGGCCCTCCGAGGTCCCTAGTCCTCTCCCATGTCCCCAGTCCCTTCCCAAGTCCCTGCCCCTCCCCATGTCCCCAGTCCCTTCCCAAGTCCCTGCCCCTCCCAAGTCCCTGCCCCTCCCAGGTCCCAAGTCGTCTCCCAAGTCCCTGCCCCTCCCATGTCCCCAGTCCCCTCCCAACTGCCTGCCCCTCCCAATTCCCTGGCCCTCCCAAGTCCCTAGTCCTCTCCCATGTCCCCAGTCCCCTCCCCAGTCCCTGCCCCTCCCAAATCCCTGCCCCTCCCATGCCAGCAGTCCCCTCCCATGTCCCCAGTCCCCTCCCAGGTCCCTGCCCCTCCCATGTTCCCTGTCCCCTCCCCAGTCCCTGCCCCTCCCATGTCCCCATTCGCCTCCCAACTGCCTGCCCCTCCCAAGTCCCTGCCCATCCCATTTGCCCAGTCCCCTCCCCAGTCCCTGCCCCTCCCATGTTCCCAGTCCCCTCCCCAGTCCCTGCCCCTCCCATGTCCAAAGTCCCCTCCCAAGTACCCAGTCTCCTCCCAAGTCCCTGCCCCTCCCATGTCCACAGTCCCCTCCCAAGTCACTGCCCCTCCCATGTCCCCAGTCCCCTCCCAACTGCCTACCCCTCCCAAGTACCTGCCCCTCCCAAGTCCTCTCCCATGTCCCCAGTCCCCTCCCAACTGCCTGCCCCTCCCAAGTCCCTGCCTCTCCCAAGTCCCTAGTCCCCTCCCATGTCCCCCGTCCCTTCCCAAGTCCCTGCCCCTCCCAAGTCCCTTCCCCTCCCAGGTCCCAAGTCCTCTCCCAAGTCCCTGCCCCTCTCATGTTCCCAGTCCCCACCCCAGTCCCTGCCCCTCCCATGTCCACCGTCCCTTCCCAAGTTCCAGTCCCCTCCCAAGTCCCTGACCCTCCCATGTTCCCAGTCCCCTCCCCAGTCCCTGCCCTTCCCATGTCCCCAGTCCCTTCCCATGTCCCCAGTCCCCTCCCAAGTCCCTGCCCCTCCCATGTCAACTGCCTGCCCCTCCCCAGATCCTGCCCCTCCCATGTCCCCAGTCCCCTCCCAGGTCCCTGTAACTCCCATGTCCCCAGTCCCCTCCCAACTGCCTACCCCTCCCAAGTACCTGCCCCTCCCAAGTCCTCTCCCATGTCCCCAGTCCCCTCCCAACTGCCTGCCCCTACCAATCCCTGGCCCTCCCAGGTCCCTAGTCCCCTCCCATGTCCCCAGTCCCTTCCCAAGTCCCTGCCCCTCCCAGGTCCCAAGTCCTCTCCCAAGTCCCGGCCCCTCCCATGTTCCCAGTACCCTCCGCAGTCCCTGCCCCTCCCATGTCCACAGTCCCCTCCCAAGTGCCTACCCCTCCCAAGTACTTACGCCTCCCAAGTCCTCTCCCATGTCCCCAGTCCCCTCCCAACTGCCTGCCCCTACAAATCCCTGGCCCTCCCAGGTCCCTCGTCCCCTCCCATGTCCCCAGTCCCTTCCCAAGTCCCTGCCCCTCCCAGGTCCCAAGTCCTCTCCGAAGTCCCTGCCCCTCCGATGTTCCCAGTACCCTCCGCAGTCCCTGCCCCTGCCATGTCCACAGTCCCCTCCCAAGTCCCTGCCCCTCCCATGTCCCTATTCCCTCCCAACTGCCTGCCCCTCCCAAGTCCCTGGCCCTCCCACGTTCCTAGTCCCTTCCCATGTCCCCCGTCCCCTCCAAAGTCCTGCCCCTCCCATGTCCCAAGTCCCCTCCCAGGTCCCTGCCCCCCCCATGTTCCCTGCCCCTCCCATGCCAGCAGTCCCCTCCCATGTCCCCAGTCACCTCCCAGGTCCCTGCCCCTCCCATGTTCCCTGTCCCCTGCCCACTCCCTGCCCCTCCCATGTCCCCAGTCCCCTCCCAACTGCCTCCCCTCCCATTTCCCCAGTCCCCTCCCCAGTCCCTGCCCCTCCCAAGTCCCCACTCCCTTCCCAAGTCCCCAGGCCCCTCTCAAGTCCCTGACCCTCCCATGTTCCCAGTTCCCTCTCCAGTCCCTGCCCCTCCCATGTCCCCAGTCCCCTCCCAAGTCCCCAGTCCCCTCCCATGTCCCTGCCCCTCCCATGTTCCCAGTCCCCTCCCAACTGCCTACCCCTCCCAAGTACGTGCCCCTCCCAAGTCCACTCCCATGTCCCCAGTCCCCTCCCAACTGCCTGCCCCTCCCAAGTCCCTGGCCCTCCCAGGTCCCTAGTCCTCTCCCAAGTCCCCAGTACCTTCCCAAGTCCCTGCCCCTCCCAAGTCCCTGCCCCTCCCAGGTCCCAAATCCTCTCCCAAGTCCCTGCCCCTCCCATGTCCCCAGTCCCCTCCCAACTGCCTGCCCCTCCCAATTCCCTGGCCCTCCCAAGTCCCTAGTCCTCTCCCATGTCCCCAGTCCCCTCCCCAGTCCCTGCCCCTCCCAAATCCCTGCCCCTCCCATGCCAGCAGTCCCCTCCCATGTCCCCAGTCCCCTCCCAGGTCCCTGCCCCTCCCAAGTCCCTGCCCCTCCCAGGTTCCAAGTCCCCTCCCAAGTCCCTGCCCCTCCCAAGTCCCTGCACCTCACAGGTCCCAAGTCCTCTCCCAAGTCCCTGCCCCTCCCAGGTCCCAAGTCCTCTCCCAAGTCCCTGCCCCTCCCATGTCCCCAGTCCCCTCCCAACTGCCTGCCTTCCCAAGTCCCTGGCCCTCCCAAGTCCCTAGTCCCTTCCCATGTCCCCAGTCCCCTCCCAAGTCCCTGCCCCTCCCATGTCCCCAGTCCCCTCCCCAGTCCCTGCCCCTCCCATACCAGCAGTCCCCTCCTATGTCCCCAGTCCCCTCCCAGGTCCCTGCCCCTGCCATGTTCCCTGTCCCCTCCCCACTCCCTGCCCCTCCCATGTCCCCAGTCCCCTCCCAACTGCCTGCCCCTCCAAAGTCCCTGCCCCTCCCAAGTCCCCAGTCCCTTCCCAAGTCCCCAGTCCCCTCCCAAGTCCCTGACCCTCCCATGTTCCCAGTCCCCTCCCCAGTCTCTGGCCCTCCCATGTCCCCAGTCCCCTCCCAAGTCCCCAGTCCCCTCCCAACTGCCTGCCCCTCACAATTCCCTGGCCCTCCCAAGTCCCTAGTCCCTTCCCATGTCCCCAGTCTCCTCCCAAGTCCCTGCCCCTCCCATATCCCCATTCGCCTCCCAACTGCCTGCCCCTACCAAGTCCCTGCCCCTCCCATGTCCCCAGTCCCCTCCCAAGTACCCAGTCTCCTCCCAAGTCCCTGCCCCTCCCACGTTTCCAGTCCCCTCCCCAGTCCCTGCCCCTCCCATGTCCACAGTCCCCTCCCAAGTCACTGCCCCTCCCATGTCCCCAGTCCCCTCCCAACTGCCTATCCCTCCCAAGTACCTGCCCCTCCCAAGTCCTCTCCCATGTCCCCAGTCCCCTCCCAACTCCCTGCCCCTACCAATCCCTGGCCCTCCCAGGTCCCTAGTCCCCTCCCATGTCACCAGTCCCTTCCCAAGTCCCTGCACCTCCCAGGTCCCAAGTCCTCTCCCAAGTCCCTGCCCCTCCCATGTTCCCAGGCCCCTCCCCAGTCCCTGCCCCTCCCATGTCCACAGTCCCCTCCCCAGTCCCTGCCACTCCCAAATCCCTGCCCATCCCATGCCAGCAGTCCCCTCCCAAGTCCCTGGCCCTCCCACGTTCCTAGTCCCTTCCCATGTCCCCAGTCCCCTCCCAAGTCCTGCCCCTGCCATGTCCCCAGTCCCCTCCCAGGTCCCTGCCCCCCCCATGTTCCCTGCCCCTCCCATGCCAGCAGTCCCCTCCCATGTCCCCAGTCCCCTCCCCAGTCCCTGCCCCTCCCATGTTCCCTGTCCCCTCCCCACTCCCTGCCCCTCCCATGTCCCCAGTCCCCTCCCAACTGCCTCCCCTACCATTTACCCAGTCCCCTCCCCAGTCCCTGCCCCTCCCAAGTCCCCAGTCCCTTCCCAAGTCCCCAGGCCCCTCCCAAGTCCCTGACCCTCCCATGTTCCCAGTTCCCTCTCCAGTCCCTGCCCTTCCCATGTCCCCAGTCCCCTCCCAAGTCCCCAGTCCCCTCCCAAGTCCCTGCCCCTCCCATGTTCCCAGTCCCCTCCCAACTGCCTACCCCTCCCAAGTACGTGCCCCTCCCAAGTCCACTCCCATGTCCCCAGTCCCCTCACAACTGCCTGCCGCTCCCAAGTCCCTGGCCCTCCCAGGTCCTAGTCCTCTCCCAAGTACCCACTCTCCTCCCAAGTCCCTGCCCCTCCCATGTTACCAGTCCCCTCCCCAGTCCCTGCCCCTCCCATTTCCACAGTCCCCTCCCCAGTCCCTGCCCCTCCCATGTCCCCTTTCGCCTCCCAACTGCCTGCCCCTCCCAAGTCCCTGCCCCTCCCATTTGCCCAGTTCCCCCCGCAGTCCCTGCCCCTCCCATGTTCCCAATCCCCTCCCCAGTCCCTGCCCCCCCATGTCCCCAGTCCCCTCCCAAGTACCCAGTCTCCTCCAAAGTCCCTGCCCCTCCCATGTCCCCAGTCCCCTCCCAACTGCCTGCCCCTCCCAAGTCCCTGCCGCTCCCAAGTCCCTAGTCCCCTCCCATGTCCCCCGTCCCTTCCCAAGTCCCTGCCCCTCCCAAGTCCCTGCCCCTCCCAGGTTCCAAGTCCCCTCCATAGTCCCTGCACCTCCCATGTCCCCAATCCCCTCCCCAGTCCCTGCCCCTCCCAAGTCCCTGCCCCTCCCATGTCCCCAGTCCCCTCCCAACTCCCTGCCCCTCCCAAGTCCCTGCCCTTCCCAGGTCCCAAGTCCTCTCCCAAGTCCCTATCCCTCCCATGTCCCCAGTCCCCTCCCAGCTGCCTGCCCCTCCCAAGTCCCTTGCCCTCCCAAGTCCCTAGTCCCCTCCCAAGTCCCCAGTCTCCTCCCAAGTCCCTGCCCCTCCCATGTTCCCAGTCCCCTCCCCAGTCCCTGCCCCTCCCATGTCCCCAGTCCCCTCCCAACTCCCTGCCCCTCCCAAGTCCCTTCCCCTCCAGGTCCCAAGTCCTCTCCCAAGTCCCTGCCCCTCTCATGTTCCCAGTCCCCACCCCAGTCCCTGCCCCTCTCATGTCCACCGTCCCTTCCCAAGTCCCCAGTCCCCTCCCAAGTCCCTGCCCCTCCCATATCCCCAGTCCCCTCCCAACTGCCTGCCCCTCCCAATTCCCTGGCCCTCCCAAGTCCCTAGTCCCTTCCCATGTCCCCAGTCCCTTCCCAAGTCCCTGCCCCTCCCATGTCAACTGCCTGCCCCTCCCCAGACCCTGCCCCTCCCATGTCCCCAGTCCCCTCCCAGGTCCCTGCCCCTCCCATGTTTCCTGTCCCCTCCCCAGTCCCTGCCCCTCCCATATCCCCATTCGCCTCCCAACTGCCTGCCCCTCCCAAGTCCCTGCGCCTCCCATGTCCCCAGTCTCCTCCCAACTGCCTCCCCTCCCATTTCCCCAGTCCCCTTCCCAGTCCCTGCCCCTCCCAAGTCCCCAGTCCCTTCCCAAGTCCCCAGGCCCCTCCCAAGTCCCTGACCCTCCCATGTTCCCAGTTCCCTCTCCAGTCCCTGCCCCTCCCATGTCCCCAGTCCCCTCCCAAGTCCCCAGTCCCCTCCCAAGTCCCTGCCCCTCCCATGTTCCCAGTCCCCTCCCAACTGCCTACCCCTCCCAAGTACGAGCCCCTCCCAAGTCCACTCCCATGTCCCCAGTACCCTCCCAACTGCCTGCCCCTCCCAAGTCCCTGGTCCTCCCAGGTCCCAAGTCCTCTCCCAAGTACCCAGTCTCCTCCCAAGTCCCTGCCCCTCCCATGTTCCCAGTCCCCTCCCCAGTTCCTGCCCCTCCCATGTCCACAGTCCCCTCTCCAGTCCCTGCCCCTCCCATGTCCCCATTCGCCTCCCAACTGCCTGCCCCTCCCAAGTCCCTGCCCCTCCCATTAACCCAGTTCCCTCCCCAGTCCCTGCCCCTCCCATGTCCCCAGTCCCCTCCCAAGTACCCAGTCTCCTCCCAAGTCCCTGCCCCTCCCATGTTCCCAGTCCCCTCCCCAGTCCCTGCCCCTCCCATGTCCCCAGTCCCCTCCCAACTGCCTGCCCCTCCCAAGTCCCTGCCTCTCCCATGTCCCCAGTCCCCTCCCAAGTCCCTACCCCTCCCAAGTCCCTGCCCCTCCCAGGTCCCAAGTCCTCTCCCAAGTCCCTGCCCCTCTCATGTTCCCAGTCCCCACCCCAGTCCCTGCCCCTCCCATGTCCACAGTCCCCTCCCCAGTCCCTGCCCCTCCCATGTCCACCGTCCCTTCCCAAGTCCCCAGTCCCCTCCCAAGTCCCTGACTCTCCCATGTTCCCAGTCCCCTCCCCAGTCTCTGCCCCTCCCATGACCCCAGTCCCCTCCCAAGTCCCCAGTCCCCTCCCAAGTCCCTGCCCCTCCCATAGCCCCAGTCCCCTCCCAACTGCCTGCCCCTCCCAATTCCCTGGCCCTCCCAGGTCCCTAGTCCCTTCCCATGTCCCCAGTCCCCTCCCAAGTCCCTGCCCCTCCCATGTCAACTGCCTGCCCCTCCCCAGACCCTGCCCCTCCCATGTCCCCAGTCCCCTCCCAGGTCCCTGCCCCTCCCATGTTCCCTGTCCCCTCCCCAGTCCGTGCCCCTCCCATATCCCCATTCGCCTCCCAACTGCCTGCCCCTCCCAAGTCCCTGCCCCTCCCAAGTCCCCAGTCCCTTCCCAAGTCCCCAGTCCCTGACCCTCCCATGTTCCCAGTCCCCTCCCCAGTCCCTGCCCCTCCCATGTCCAAAGTCCCCTCCCAAGTACCCAGTCCCCTCCCCAGTCCCTGCCCCTCCCAAGTCCCCAGTCCCTTCCCAAGTCCCCAGTCCCTGCCCCTCCCATGTCCACAGTCCCCTCCCAAGTCCCTGCCCCTCCCATGTCGCCTGTCCCCTCCCAACTGCCTACTCCTCCCAAGTACCTGCCCCTCCCAAGTCCTCTCCCATGTCCCCAGTCCCCTCCCAACTGCCTGCCCCTACCAATCCCTGCCCCTCCCAGGTCCCTAGTCCCCTCCCATGTCCCCAGTCACCTCCCAGGTCCCTGCCCCTCCCATGTTCCCTGTCCCCTCCCCACTCCCTGCCCCTCCCATGTCCCCAGTCCCCTCCCAACTGCCTCCCCTCCCATTTCCCCAGTCCCCTCCCCAGTCCCTGCCCCTCCCAAGTCCCCACTCCCTTCCCAAGTCCCCAGGCCCCTCCCAAGTCCCTGACCCTCCCATGTTCCCAGTTCCCTCTCCAGTCCCTGCCCCTCCCATGTCCCCAGTCCCCTCCCAAGTCCCCAGTCCCCTCCCAAGTCCCTGCCCCTCCCATGTTCCCAGTCCCCTCCCAACTGCCTACCCCTCCCAAGTACGTGCCCCTCCCAAGTCCACTCCCATGTCCCCAGTCCCCTCCCAACTGCCTGCCCCTCCCAAGTCCCTGGCCCTCCCAGGTCCCTAGGCCTCTCCCAAGTCCCCAGTACCTTCCCAAGTCCCTGCCCCTCCCAAGTCCCTGCCCCTCCCAGGTCCCAAATCCTCTCCCAAGTCCCTGCCCCTCCCATGTCCCCAGTCCCCTCCCAACTGCCTGCCAATCCCAATTCCCTGCCCCTCCCAAATCCCTGCCCCTCCCATGCCAGCAATCCCCTCCCATGTCCCCAGTCCCCTCCCAGGTCCCCGCCCCTGCCATGTTCCCTGTCCCCTCCCCACTTCCTGCCCCTCCCATGTCCCCATTCGCCTCCCAACTGCCTGCCCCTCCCCAGTCCCTGCCCCTCCCATGTTCCCAGTCCCCTCCCCAGTCCCTGCCCCTCCCATGTGCACAGTCCCCTCCCAAGTACCCAGTCTCCTCCCAAGTCCCTGACCCTCCCATGTTCCCAGTCCCCTCCCCAGTCCCTGCCCCTCCCATGTCCACAGTCCCCTCCCAAGTCACTGCCCCTCCCATGTCCCCAGTCCCCTCCCAACTGCCTACCCCTCCCAAGTACCTGCCCCTCCCAAGTCCTCTCCCATGTCCCCAGTCCCCTCCCAACTGCCTGCCCCTCCCAAGTCCCTGCCGCTCCCAAGTCCCTAGTCCCCTCCCATGTCCCCCGTCCCTTCCCAAGTCCCTGCCCCTCCCAAGTCCCTGCCCCTCCCAGGTTCCAAGTCCCCTCCCAAGTCCCTGCCCCTCCCAAGTCCCTGCCCCTCCCATGTTCCCAGTCCCCTCCCCAGTCCCTGCCCCTCCCATGTCCCCAGTCCCCTCCCAACTGCCTGCCCCTCCCAAGTCCCTGCCTCTCCCATGTCCCCAGTCCCCTCCAAGTCCCTACCCCTCCCAACTCCCTGCCCCTCCCAGGTCCCAAGTCCTCTCCCAAGTCCCTGCCCCTCTCATGTTCCCAGTCCCCACCCCAGTCCCTGCCCCTCCCATGTCCACAGTCCCCTCCCCAGTCCCTGCCCCTCCCATGTCCACCGTCCCTTCCCAAGTCCCCAGTCCCCTCCAAGTCCCTGACTCTCCCATGTTCCCAGTCCCCTCCCCAGTCTCTGCCCCTCCCATGACCCCAGTCCCCTCCCAAGTCCCCAGTCCCCTCCCAAGTCCCTGCCCCTCCCATATCCCCAGTCCCCTCCCAACTGCCTGCCCCTCCCAATTCCCTGGCCCTCCCAGGTCCCTAGTCCCTTCCCATGTCCCCAGTCCCCTCCCAAGTCCCTGCCCCTCCCATGTCAACTGCCTGCCCCTCCCCAGACCCTGCCCCTCCCATGTCCCCAGTCCCCTCCCAGGTCCCTGCCCCTCCCATGTTCCCTGTCCCCTCCCCAGTCCGTGCCCCTCCCATATCCCCATTCGCCTCCCAACTGCCTGCCCCTCCCAAGTCCCTGCCCCTCCCAAGTCCCCAGTCCCTTCCCAAGTCCCCAGTCCCTGACCCTCCCATGTTCCCAGTCCCCTCCCCAGTCCCTGCCCCTCCCATGTCCAAAGTCCCCTCCCAAGTACCCAGTCCCCTCCCCAGTCCCTGCCCCTCCCAAGTCCCCAGTCCCTTCCCAAGTCCCCAGTCCCTGCCCCTCCCATGTCCACAGTCCCCTCCCAAGTCCCTGCCCCTCCCATGTCGCCTGTCCCCTCCCAACTGCCTACTCCTCCCAAGTACCTGCCCCTCCCAAGTCCTCTCCCATGTCCCCAGTCCCCTCCCAACTGCCTGCCCCTACCAATCCCTGCCCCTCCCAGGTCCCTAGTCCCCTCCCATGTCCCCAGTCACCTCCCAGGTCCCTGCCCCTCCCATGTTCCCTGTCCCCTCCCCACTCCCTGCCCCTCCCATGTCCCCAGTCCCCTCCCAACTGCCTCCCCTCCCATTTCCCCAGTCCCCTCCCCAGTCCCTGCCCCTCCCAAGTCCCCACTCCCTTCCCAAGTCCCCAGGCCCCTCCCAAGTCCCTGACCCTCCCATGTTCCCAGTTCCCTCTCCAGTCCCTGCCCCTCCCATGTCCCCAGTCCCCTCCCAAGTCCCCAGTCCCCTCCCAAGTCCCTGCCCCTCCCATGTCCCCAGTCCCCTCCGAACTGCCTGCCCCTCCCAATTCCCTGCCCCTCCCAAATCCCTGCCCCTCCCATGCCAGCAATCCCCTCCCATGTCCCCAGTCCCCTCCCAGGTCCCCGCCCCTGCCATGTTCCCTGTCCCCTCCCCACTTCCTGCCCCTCCCATGTCCCCATTCGCCTCCCAACTGCCTGCCCCTCCCAAGTCCCTGCCCCTCCCATTTGCCCACTCCCCTCCCCAGTCCCTGCCCCTCCCATGTTCCCAGTCCCCTCCCCAGTCCCTGACCCTCCCATGTCCACAGTCCCCTCCCAAGTACCCAGTCTCCTCCCAAGTCCCTGACCCTCCCATGTTCCCAGTCCCCTCCCCAGTCCCTGCCCCTCCCATGTCCACAGTCCCCTCCCAAGTCACTGCCCCTCCCATGTCCCCAGTCCCCTCCCAACTGCCTACCCCTCCCAAGTACCTGCCCCTCCCAAGTCCTCTCCCATGTCCCCAGTCCCCTCCCAACTGCCTGCCCCTCCCAAGTCCCTGCCGCTCCCAAGTCCCTAGTCCCCTCCCATGTCCCCAGTCCCTTCCCAAGTCCCTGCCCCTCCCAAGTCCCTGCCCCTCCCAGGTTCCAAGTCCCCTCCCAAGTCCCTGCCCCTCCCAAGTCCCTGCCCCTCCCAGGTCCCAAGTCCTCTCCCAAGTCCCTGCCCCTCTCATGTTCCGAGTCCCCACCCCAGTCCCTGCCCCTCCCATGTCCACAGTCCCCTCCCATGTCCCTCCCCCTCCCATGTCCCCAGTCCCCTCTCCAGTCCCTGCCCCTCCCATACCAGCAGTCCCCTCCTATGTCCCCAGTCCCCTCCCAGGTCCCTGCCCCTGCCATGTTCCCTGTCCCCTCCCCACTCCCTGCCCCCTCCCATGTCCCCAGTCCCCTCCCAACTGCCTGCCCCTCCCAAGTCCCCAGTCCCTTCCCAAGTCCCTGCCCCTTCCAAGTCCCCAGTCCCTTCCCAAGTCCCCAGGCCCCTCCCAAGTCCCTGACCCTCCCATTTTCCCAGTTCCCTCCCCAGTCCCTGCCCCTCCCATACCAGCAGTCCCCTCCTATGTCCCCAGTCCCCTCCCAGGTCCCTACCCCTGCCATGTTCCCTGTCCCCTCCCCACTCCCTGCCCCTCCCATGTCGCCAGTCCCCTCCCAACTGCCTGCCCCTCCAAAGTCCCTGCCCCTCCCAAGTCCCCAGTCCCTTCCCAAGTCCCCAGTCCCCTCCCAAGTCCCTGACCCTCCCATGTTCCCAGTCCCCTCCCCAGTCTCTGCCCCTCCCATGTCCCCAGTCCCCTCCCAAGTCCCCAGTCCCCTCCCAACTGCCTGCCCCTCACAATTCCCTGGCCCTCCCAAGTCCCTAGTCCCTTCCCATGTCCCCAGTCCCCTCCCAAGTCCCTGCCCCTCCCATATCCCCATTCGCCTCCCAACTGCCTGCCCCTCCCCCGTCCCCTGCCCCCTCCCCTCCCCGTCCCCACCCCCCGTCCCCCCCCCCCCTCCCCCTGCCCCCTCCCCCTCCCCAGTCCCCCCCCTCCCAAGTCCCCAGCCCCTCCCCTCCCAGTCCCCCCTCCCCGCCCCCTCCCCTGTCCCCAGTCCCCTCCCCAGTCCCCTGCCCCCTCCCATCCCCAGTCCCCCCCCACCGCCCCTCCCCGTCCCGCCCCCCCCCTCCCAGCCCCCTCCCACCTGCCCCGCCCCCCTCCCCCTCCCAGCCCCCCTCCCCCGCCCCAGCCCCCCCCCCAGTCCCCACGCTCCCCCCCCCCCCCCCCCCCCCTCCCCCCCCCCCCCCCCCCAGCCCCTCCCCCCCCCCCCTCCCCCCCCTCCCCCCCCCCGCCCCCCCCCCCCCCCCCCCCCACCCCCCCCCCCCCCCCCCCCCCCCCCCCACCCCCCCCCCCCCCCCCCCTCCCCCCCCCCCCCCCCCCCCCCCCCCCCCCCCCCCCCCCCCCCCCCCCCTCCCGCCCCTCCCCAGCCCCTGCCCCTCCCCCGCCCCAGCCCCTCCCCCGTCCCCAGCCCCTCCCCCCTCCCCAGCCCCCTCCCCCCAGCCCCCTCCCCCCCTCCCCCAGTCCCCCCCTCCCCCCTCCCCCCCCCCTGCCCCCTCCCCCCTCCCCTCCCCCTCCCCCAGCCCAGCCCCCTCCCTCCCCCTCCCCCCCCCAGCCCTCCCCCTCCCCCCTCCCCAGCCCCTCCCCCCTCCTCCCCCCTCCCCCAGCCTCCCCCTCCCCCAGTCCTGCCCCCCCTCCCCCCCTCCCCAGTCCCCTCCCAGTCCCCCCCTCCCCCCCCCTCCCCGCCCCCTCCCCCTCCCAGCCCTCCCCCCCTCCAGTCCCCAGCCCCCCTCCCAAGTCCCTGCCCCTCCCATGTTCCCAGTCCCCTCCCCAGTCCCTGCCCCTCCCATGTCCACAGTCCCCTCCCAAGTACCCAGTCTCCTCCCAAGTCCCTGCCCCTCCCATGTTCCCAGTCCCCTCCCCAGTCCCTGCCCCTCCCATTCCACAGTCCCCTCCCAAGTCACTGCCCCTCCCATGTCCCCAGTCCCCTCCCAACGTCCCTGCCCCTACCAAGTCCCTGTCCCTCCCAGGTCCCTAGTCCCCTCCCATGTCCCCAGTCCCTTCCCAAGTCCCTGCCCCTCCCAGGTCCCAAGTCTCTCCCAAGTCCCTGCCTCTCCCATGTTCCCAGGCCCCTCCCCAGTCCCTGCCCCTCCCATGTCCACAGTCCCCTCCCAACTGCCTGCCCCTCCCAAGCCCCTGGCCCTCCCACGTTCCTAGTCCCTTCCCATGTCCCCAGTCCCCTCCCAAGTCCCTGCCCCTCCCATGTCCCCAGTCCCCTCCCCAGTCCCTGCCCCTCCCAAATCCCTGCCCCTCCCATGCCAGCAGTCCCCTCCCAAGTCCCTGCCCCTCTCATGTCCCTATCCCCTCCCAACTGCCTGCCCCTCCCAAGTCCCTGGCCCTCCCACGTTCCTAGTCCCTTCCCATGTCCCCAGTCCCCTCCCAAGTCCTGCCCCTGCCATGTCCCCAGTCCCCTCCCAGGTCCCTGCCCCCCCCCATGTTCCCTGCCCCTCCCATGCCAGCAGTCCCCTCCCATGTCCCCAGTCACCTCCCAGGTCCCTGCCCCTCCCATGTTCACTGTCCCCTCCCACTCCATGCCCCTCCCATGTCCCCAGTCCCCTCCCAACTGCCTCCCCTCCCATTTCCCCAGTCCCCTCCCCAGTCCCTGCCCCTCCCAAGTCCCCAGTCCCTTCCCAAGTCCCCAGGCCCCTCCCAAGTCCCTGACCCTCCCATGTTCCCAGTTCCCTCTCCAGTCCCTGCCCCTCCCATGTCCCCAGTCCCCTCCCAAGTCCCCAGTCCCCTCCCAAGTCCCTGCCTCTCCCATGTTCCCAGTGCTCCAAGCCTCCCCTCCAAGTGCCCTCAGTCCCCTCCCATGTCCACAGTCCCCTCCCAACTGCCTGCCCCTCCCAAGTCCCCTGGCCCTCCCACGGTTCCTAGTCCCTTCCCATGTCCCCAGTCTCCCTCCCAAGTCCCTGCCCCTCCCATGTCCCCAGTCCCCTCCCCAGTCCCTGCCCCTCCCAAAGTCCCTGCCCCTCCCATGTCCAGCAGTCCCCTCCCAAGTCCCTGCCCCTCCATGTCCCTATCCCCTCCCAACTGCCTGTCCCCTCCCAAGTCCCTGCCCCTCCCACGTTCCCTAGTCCCTTCCCATGTCCCCAGTCCCCTCCCAAGTCCCTGCCCCTGCCATGTCCCCAGTCCCCTCCCAGTCCCTGCCCCCTCCCATGTCCCTGCCCCTCCCATGCTCACAGCCCCTCCCATGTCCCCAGTCACCTCCCAAGTCCCTGCCCCTCCCATGTTCCCTGTCCCCTCCCCAGCTCCCTGCCCCTCCCATGTCCCCAGTCCCCTCCCAACTGCCTCCCCTCCCATTTCCCCAGTCCGCCTCCCAAGTCCCTGCCCCTCCCAAGTCCCCAGTCCCTTCCCAAGTCCCCAGGCCCCTCCCAAGTCCCTGACCCTCCCATGTTCCCAGTTCCCTCTCCAGTCCCTGCCCCTCCCATGTCCCCAGTCCCCTCCCAAGTCCCCAGTCCCCTCCCAAGTCCCTGCCCCTCCCATGTTCCCAGTCGCCTCCCAACTGCCTACCCCTCCCAAGTACGTGCCCCTCCCAAGTCCACTCCCATGTCCCCAGTCCCCTCCCAACTGCCTGCCCCTCCCAAGTCCCTGGCCCTCCCAGGTCCTAGTCCTCTCCCAAGTACCCAGTCTCCTCCCAAGTCCCTGCCCCTCCCATGTTACCAGTCCCCTCCCCAGTCCCTGCCCCTCCCATGTCCACAGTCCCCTCCCCAGTCCCTGCCCCTCCCATGTCCCCATTCGCCTCCCAACTGCCTGCCCCTCCCAAGTCCCTGCCCCTCCATTTGCCCAGTTCCCTCCCCAGTCCCTGCCCCTCCCATGTCCCCAGTCCCCTCCCAAGTACCCAGTCTCCTCCCAAGTCCCTGCCCCTCCCATGTTCCCAGTCCCCTCCCCAGTCCCTGCCCCTCCCATGTCCACAGTCCCCTCCCAAGTCACTGCCCCTCCCATGGTCCCCAGTCCCCTCCCAACTGCCTAACCCTCCCAAGTACCTGCCCCTCCCAAGTCCTCTCCCATGTCCCCAGTCCCCTCCCAACTACCTGCCCCTCCCAAGTCCCTGCCGCTCCCAAGTCCCTAGTCCCCTCCAATGTCCCCCGTCCCTTCCCAAGTCCCTGCCCCTCCCAAGTCCCTGCCCCTCCCAGGTTC
>JAUMJM010000468.1:0-73170 GCA_033558235.1 Neomorphus geoffroyi
CCAGTCCCCTCCCAAGTCCCTGCCCCTCCCATTTCCCCAGTCCCCTCCCAAGTCCCTGCCCCTCCCATGTCCCCAGTCTCCTCCCCAGTCCCTGCCACTCCCAAGTCCCTGCCCCTCCCATGTCCCCAGTCCCCACCCAAGTCCCTGCCCCTCCCAAGTCCCTGCCCCTCCCATGTCCCCAGTCCCCTCCCAGTCCCTGCCACTCCCAAGTCCCTGCCCCTCCCATGTCCCCAGTCCCCTCCCTAGTCCCTGCCCCTCCCATGTCCCCAGTCCCCACCCCAGTCCCTGCCACTCCCAAGTCCCTGCCCCTCCCATGTCCCCAGTCCCCTCCCAAGTCCCTGCCCCTCCCATGTCCCCAGTCCCCTCCCAAGTCCCCAATCCCCTCCCATGTCCCCAGTCCCTTCCCAAGTCCCTGCCCCTCCAATGTCCCCAGTCCCCTCCCCAGTCCCCTCCCTAGTCCTTGCTCCTCCCATGTCCCCAGTCCCCTCCCAAGTCCCTGCCCCTCCCATGTCCCCAGTCCCCTCCCCAATCCCTGCCCCTCCCATGTCCCCAATCCCCTCCCAAGTCCTTGCCCCTCCCATGTCCCCAGTCCCCTCCCCAATCCCTGTCCCTCCCAAGACCCCAGTCCCCTCCCAAGTCCCTGCACCTCCCATGTCCCCATTCCCCTCCCAAGTCCCTGCCACTCCCAAGTCCCTGCCCCTCCCATGTCCCCAGTCCCCTCCCAAGTCCCTGCCCCTCCCATGTCCCAGTCCCCTCCCCAGTCCCTGCCACTCCCAAGTCCCTGCCCCTCCCATGTCCCCATTCCCCTCCCCAGTCCCTGCCCTTCCCAAGTCCCTGCCCCTCCCATGTCCCCAGTCCCCTCCCAAGTCCCCAATCCCCTCCCATGTCCCCAGTCCCCTCCCAAGTCCCTGCCCCTCCCATTTCCCCAGTCCCCTCCCAAGTCCCTGCCCCTCCCATGTCCCCAGTCCCCTCCCCAGTCCCTGCCACTCCCAAGTCCCTGCCCCTCCCATGTCCCCAGTCCCCTCCCAAGTCCCTGCCCCTCCCATGTCCCCAGTCCCCACCCCAGTCCCTGCCACTCCCAAGTCCCTGCCCCTCCCATGTCCCCAGTCCCCTCCCAAGTCCCCAATCCCCTCCCATGTCCCCAGTCCCTTCCCAAGTCCCTGCCCCTCCAATGTCCCCAGTCCCCTCCCCAGTCCCCTCCCTAGTCCTTGCTCCTCCCATGTCCCCAGTCCCCTCCCAAGTCCCCAATCCCCTCCCATGTCCCCAGTCCCCTCCCAAGACCCTGCCCCTCCCATGTCCCCAGTCCCCTCCCAAGTCCCCAATCCCCTCCCATGTCCCCAGTCCCCTCCCTAGTCCTTGCTCCTCCCATGTCCCCAGTCCCCTCCCAAGTCCCCAATCCCCTCCCATGTCCCCAGTCCCCTCCCCAGTCCCTGCCCCTCCCATGTCCCCAGTCCCCTCCCCAGTCCCTTCCCCTCCTATGTCCCCAGTCCCCTCCCCAGTCCTTGCTCCTCCCATGTCCCCAGTCCCCTCCCAAGTCCCCAATCCCCTCCCATGTCCCCAGTCCCCTCCCCAGTCCTTGCCCCTCCCAAGTCCGCAGTCCCTTCCCAAGTCCCTGCCCCTCCAATGTCCCCAGTCCCCTCCCCAGTCCCTGCCCCTCACAAGTCCCCAGTCCCCTCCCATGTCCCCAGTCCCCTCCCCAGTCCCTGCCCCTCCCAAGTCCCTGCCCCTCCCATGTCCCCAGTCCCCTCCCCAGTCCCTGCCCCTCCCAAGTCCCTGCCCTTCCCATGTCCCCAGTCCCCTCCCAAGTCCCTGCCCCTCCCAAGTCCCTGCCCCTCCCATGTCCCCAGTCCCCTCCCCAGTCCTTGCACTCCCAAGTCCCTGCCCCTCCCATGTCCCCAGTCCCCTCCCCAGTCCCTGCCACTCCCAAGTCCCTGCCCCTCCCATGTCCCCAGTCCCCTCCCAAGTCCCTGACCCTCCCATGTCCCCAGTCCCCTCTCAAGTCCCTGCCCCTCCTATGTCCCCAGTCCCCTCCCCAGTCCTTGCCCCTCCCAAGTCCCTGCCCCTCCCATGTCCCCAGTCCCCTCCCAAGTCCCCAGTCCCCTCCCAAGTCCCTGCCCCTCCTATGTCCCCAGTCCCCTCCCCAGTCCTTGCTCCTCCCATATCCCCAGTCCCCTCCCAAGTCCCTGCTCCTCCCATGTCCCCAGTCCCCTCCCAAGTCCCTGCCCCTCCCATGTCCCCAGTTCCCTCCCCAGTCCCTGACGCTCCTATGTCCCCAGTCCCCTCCCAAGTCCTTGCACCTCCCATGTCCCCAGTCCCCTCCCAAGTCCCTGCCCCTCCCAAGTCCCTGCCCCTCCCATGTCCCCAGTCCCCTCCCACGTCCCCAGTCCCCTCCCATGTCCCCAGTCCCCTCCCAAGTCCCTGCCCCTCCCATGTCCCCAGTCCCCTCCCACGTCCCCAGTCCCCTCCCATGTCCCCAGTCCCTACCCCTCCCAAGTCCCTGCCTCTCCCAAGTCCCTGCCCCTCCCATGTCCCCAGTCCCCTCCCCAGTCCCTGCCCCTCCCATGTCCCCAGTCCCCTCCCAAGTCCCTGCCCCTCCCAAGTCCCTGCCCCCCTCAAGTCCCTGCCCCTCCCATGTCCCCAGTCCCCTCCCCAATCCCTGCCCCTCCCATGTCCCCAGTCACGTCCCCAGTCCCCTATGAAGTCCCTGCCCCTCCCATGTCCCCAGTCCCCTCCCCAGTCCCCTTCCAAGTCCCAAGTCCCCTCCCATGTCCCCAGTTCCCACGCAAGTCCCTGCCCCTCCCATGTCCCCAGTCCCCTCCCCAGTCCCTTCCCCTCCTATGTCCCCAGTCCCCTCCCAAGTCCCCAATCCCCTCCCATGTCCCCAGTCCCCTCCCCAGTCCTTGCCCCTCCCAAGTCCCCAGTCCCTTCCCAAGTCCCTGCCCCTCCAATGTCCCCAGTCCCCTCCAAAGTCCCCAATCCCCTCCCATGTCCACAGTCCCCTCCGAAGTCCCTGCCCCTCCCATGTCCCCAGTCCCCTCCCCAGTCCCTGCCCCTCCCAAGTCCCTGCCCCTCCCATTTCCCCAGTCCCCTCCCAAGTCCCTGCCCCTCCTATGTCCCCAGTCCCCTCCCCAGTCCCTGTCCCTCCCAAGACCCCAGTCCCCTCCCCAGTCCCTGCCCCTCCCATGTCCCCAGTCCCCTCTCAAGTCCCTGCCCCTCCTATGTCCCCAGTCCCCTCCCCAGTCCCTGTCCCTCCCAAGACCCCAGTCCCCTCCCCAGTCCCTGCCCCTCCCATGTCCCCAGTCCCCTCCCAAGTCCCTGCCCCTCCCATGTCCCCAGTCCCCTCCCCAGTCCCTGTCCCTCCCAAGACCCCAGTCCCCTCCCCAGTCCCTGCCCCTCCCATGTCCCCAGTCCCCTCCCAAGTCCCTGCCCCTCCCAAGTCCCTGCCCCTCCCATGTCCCCAGTCCCCTCCCCAGTCCCTGCCACTCCCAAGTTCCTGCCCCTCCCATGTCCCCAGTCCCCTCCCCAGTCCCTGCCCCTCCCATGTCCCCAGTCCCCTCTCAAGTCCCTGCCCCTCCTATGTCCCCAGTCCCCTCCCCAGTCCCTGTCCCTCCCAAGACCCCAGTCCCCTCCCCAGTCCCTGCCCCTCCCATGTCCCCAGTCCCCTTCCCAGTCCCTGCCCCTCCCATGTCCCCAGTCCCCTCCCCAGTCCCTGCCACTCCCAAGTCCCTGCCCCTCCAATGTCCCCAGTCCCCTCCCCAGTCCCCTCCCCAGTCCTTGCTCCTCCCATGTCCCCAGTCCCCTCCCAAGTCCGTGACCCTCCCATGTCCCCAGTCCCCTCCCCAGTCCCTGCCCCTCCCAAGTCCCTGCCCCTCCCATGTCCCCAGTCCCCTCCCAAGTCCCTGCCCCTCCCAAGTCCCTGCCCCTCCCATGTCCCCAGTCCCCTCCCCAGTCCTTGCACTCCCAAGTCCCTGCCCCTCCCATGTCCCCAGTCCCCTCCCCAGTCCCTGCCACTCCCAAGTCCCTGCCCCTCCCATGTGCCCAGTCCCCTCCCCAGTCCCTGCCACTCCCAAGTCCCTGCCCCTCCCATGTCCCCAGTCCCCTCCCAAGTCCCTGACCCTCCCATGTCCCCAGTCCCCTCTCAAGTCCCTGCCCCTCCTATGTCCCCAGTCCCCTCCCCAGTCCTTGCCCCTCCCCAGTCCTTGCCCCTCCCAAGTCCCTGCCCCTCCCATGTCCCCAGTCCCCTCCCAAGTCCCCAGTCCCCTCCCAAGTCCCTGCCCCTCCTATGTCCCCAGTCCCCTCCCCAGTCCTTGCTCCTCCCATATCCCCAGTCCCCTCCCAAGTCCCTGCCCCTCCCATGTCCCCAGTCCCCTCCCAAGTCCTTGCACCTCCCATGTCCCCAGTCCCCTCCCAAGTCCCTGCCCCTCCCAAGTCCCTGCCCCTCCCATGTCCCCAGTCCCCTCCCACGTCCCCAGTCCCCTCCCATGTCCCCAGTCCCCTCCCAAGTCCCTTCCCCTCCCATGTCCCCAGTCCCCTCCCACGTCCCCAGTCCCCTCCCATGTCCCCAGTCCCCTCCCAAGTCCCTTCCCCTCCCATGTCCCCAGTCCCCTCCCAAGTCCCCAGTCCCCTCCCATGTCCCCAGTCCCTACCCCTCCCAAGTCCCTGCCTCTCCCAAGTCCCTGCCCCTCCCATGTCCCCAGTCCCCTCCCCAGTCCCTGCCCCTCCCATGTCCCCAGTCCCCTCCCAAGTCCCTCCCCCTCCCATGTCCCCAGTCCCCTCCCCAATCCCTGCCCCTCCCATGTCCCCAGTCACGTCCCCAGTCCCCTATGAAGTCCCTGCCCCTCCCATGTCCCCAGTCCCCTCCCCAGTCCCCTTCCAAGTCCCAAGTCCCCTCCCATGTCCCCAGTCCCCTCCCCAGTCCCTGCCCCTCCCAAGTCCCCTCCCCTCCCAGTTTTTGTTTTTCAGGTCATTTTTAAACAATAAAATACAATAAAAAAGCCCCAAGTGGGGGATTTTCCCCCCCCCAGGTTATTTTTCCCCCTCCCGGCCGCTCTGCGAGGCGATGTTCATCGCCAAGGTTTGGGCGCAGACCGAGCAGGGACCGGGGTTTGCGCAGGCAGGGCCAGTGATTGGGGGTGACGGGAACGGTGTTCCTGGGGACTCCTATTGCCGTGGGGAACGGAGACAGGAAACAGGGTGTTGGCACAAGGTGTGAGCTGTGACTGTTGTGGTTGGGACACGGGGCAGTGTGTCCCGTTCCGAGGAGGATGCCGTGGGTGCTGGGATGTTGTGACCATGGTTATTCCCGGCTGTCGGCAGTGGTTGGCACTGAAGGGTTGGTTTGGGTTCGTTGTCTTTTCTTTGTCCAGGTGTTGATTGGCTGCACTTCGGGACTGCCGGCGGGGGCTCCGCGGAGCTTCAGGTGGGATCACAGTCTGAGTGCACCTGCCCGAGTCCGAGGGGATGAAGTACCGGCCGGCGGTGTTTGGCACTGTCTGTGGGCGGGGGTGTCAGCACCGTCAGACTGTCTGACTGTCCATTCCGCTGCGATTTGTTCAATGTCAGCATGAGGAGAGCAAGGTGGGTTCCTGTGCCAAGGTGAGTCCCCTCTCCAGTCCCCTCTCCAGTCCCCTCTCCAGTCCCCCATTGGCACCTGGGGGGGTGATGCCCCCCCCGCCCGCAGCTCAGTGCTGCCGCCTTGTGGCCGCCCCCGGTACTGCAGCTCGCAGCTGCTCCCATGGAGCCCTCGGGGGGGGTTTCCCCGCCCCACTGCCGGGGGGGATGGGGAGGCCCGGGCTGTGTCAGCCCCAGGCCTTTCACCGGGAGCTCCTTCAGCTGCTGCTGTGCCGTGGGGTCAGCGTTCTGCTCTGCCGGCAGTGCGGCTGTTCCAGCAGGTGAAGCTGTTTGGGGGTTGATGGGATGGGTGGGGGTGTCGGCCAGGAGAGGTGTCTGGGAGAGGGGAGAGCTTTGTGGGGAGTCCAGGCTGGGCAGCACAGGCAGCAGAAAGGACAGGTGTTGGCAGGGGGGGTGCGCGGTTGTTTTCAGGGCGGTCAGGTTTGTGTTGGGTGTGCGGGCGTGGGGAGGTGCTGTAATGGTTCCCGTTGTGGGGTGTTTAGGGGTCAGGGGGGTTGCTTTGTCTGTGCTGGGTGTGTCTGGTTACGGGGTAGCCTGGGGCTGTTCCTCAGTGCCTGTGGAACTGCACGGTGTTCTCAGAGGGTTTGGAGAGTGCGAGGGGGGGTGTGCAGAGTGCGAGGGGGGGTGCAGAGTGCGAGGGTGGTGCAGAGTGCGAGGGGAGGGTTGCAGAGTGTGGGGGGGTGTGCAAAGTGCAAGGGGGGGTGTGCAGAGTGCGGGGGGGTGTGCAAAGTGCGAGTGGGGGTGTGCAGAGTCCGAGGGGGGGGGGTCGTGCAGAGTCCGAGGGGGGGGGTGTGCAGAGTGCGAGGGGGGGGTGCGGAGTGCGGGGGGGGGGTGCGGAGTGCGAGGGGGGGTGTGCAGAGTGCGGGGGGGGTGCAGAGTGCGGGGGGGGGTGCAGAGTGCGAGCGGGGGTGTGTAGAGTCCGAGGGGGGGGGTGTGCAGAGTGCGAGGGGGGGTGTGCAGAGTTCGAGGGGGGGTGCAGAGTGAGAGGGGAGGGGGGTGCAGAGTCCGAGGGGGGTGTGTGCGGAGTGCGAGGGGGGTGTGCGGAGTGCGAGGGGGGGGTGCAGAGTGCGGGGGGGGGTGCAGAGTGCAAGAACACCAAGTCAGGTTCCTTTGCCAGCCGGTAGAAGGTTCTGGAGTCTGCGGGGTGACCCCAGGGGAGCAGGGCCATTAAAATGTGGGGAAGGGCTCAGGCAGCTCCGGAGGAGCGGGGTCCCAGAAGGGTCGGGAAGCACAAGGACAGCACAGCGACTGTGAGGAGGGAGGGGGCGTCTTTGTCTGACGGGGGGTGAGGAGAGAAGGATTTTCCGACCCTTGCGGACTGCGCTGCCGAGGAAAGGGAGGTGGCTCCGGGGGTCCGTGCGGGGTGACTTTGGTCTCCAAAGCAGAGTCAAGGGGCAGGGCTGGGCTGGGGTCGGCAAAGGAGAGAAGAGCGGGAACGGCAGCGAGGGGTTTGAAAGGGGGCGCAGGGAGAAGGGCGGCGTAGGAAGAGTCCCCGTGGGGCAGGTGCAGGGAGGGGGTTCTCTTCAGCACGGTGCCACCGTGTGCCGGGCAGAGCAGTGCCAGCCCAGTCTGTCCCTCGGCTGTTTGTCTGCTCGCTGTGTCTCAGGGCTTTCGTGGCTCTTTCTCATCTCTGGGATCGCGGGGGGCTGCGTGTTCCTCAGGGAACGTGCCCAGGGTGTCACCTGCCTGGAGCCGTGGGCTCAGGGCCACCTGGGTTTCTCCTCCGGCATCGCCCGCTCAAAGCACAGCTCAGCCTGGCACTTCAGCAGTTGGAGCGTTGGGAAGGGGAGCGCAGCCATGAGAAGGTCACTCGGCCCACGGTGTCACAGGGAAGGTGTGACCGGTGGCCACGTGTCGAGCTGATGGGTTGAGGGTTCTATTCTGAAAGAGTGAAGCCATGTGCACAGAATAATATTGACCGCGGAGCCGCCTGGAGCGAGGCCAGCGCCGGCGAGGGGCCGCGGCAGCCGTTGGCTCGGCAGTTGTGCTGCCTGTGAAGCCATCGGCATTTCCTGCTGTTTCTGTATCGCAGGTGACGTGCAAACCTCGCCGCGGCGGCACCCGGGGATGGAGTCCCGGCAGACGAGCGGTTGGAGCTACAGGGCAGGAGCTGGGAGTGGCCGTGGGCAGCGGGGGCTTTTGGGCACGGGGCAAATCCCTGTCTTCGGCTTTAATTGCCGTGGCCGCACGCAGGCTCAGAGGGACGGAGCTTCGTGGCTCCGAGCGGTGTGAGAAGGGGAGGAGGTTGTCGACGAGATCGGTGTCTGAGAGCAAGGTCTGATCTAGCGACGCAGGTGAGCGTTGGGCTGTGGTTGTGCAGGTACCGTCGGGGCTGCCTGGGAACAGGAGCAGTGTTGGGCTGAACCGAGGGGCAGCGAGGAGGAGTGTGGCATTGACTGCTCCCAAGGGCAGGAGGTATTGAATTCCGCTCGTTATCTTACAGCGCCCCAGGCCGTGACGGCTGCGCCATCCCATGTTGGAACAACTTTGGAGCAGGGGAGCACGATGCCCCGGCAGATCTGCAGAGCACGGGGTCGTACGAGGCCCCGGCATTGGCCAGCGCGGTGCCGAAGGCCGGCGGGGTTTCAGTTCCGCCCGGTTCTCTTGCAGACGGTGACGAGGTCCCCGGTGAGGGCAGGATCCTGCCAGACAGCCGACGGCGTTGAGCTTTGTCCGTCAGGGACGGCTTCAGCCCCGCAGCGCTCTGCCGGCTGAGGTGAGGGAGCAGGGCTGGGCTGGGAAGAGGGAAGGAGGTTGGGAATAGAAGGAGGGGTTTAAAGGCAGCGCAGGGCAGAGGGCTGTGCAGGAAGGGCCCCTCGGGGCACCCAGAGAGGGCTGATGTTCAGCCCAACGCTCGTGCGTGCCGGACAGGGCAGTCCCAGCCGGTGTCGGTGTCGCGGGGTGGGTTACGCCGTCTGTCTGCTGGCTCGGGGACCTTCCTGGGCTCTGAGCTCTTGTTTGCTTTCAAGGCACGCCGGACGTGCCTCGGGCACCATCGGCAGGGTCTCCGGTGCCTGTGCTCCTCAGTACAGCGCCAGTCGGGCACAGCTTTCCTTGCGTGGCAATCTTAAAGCGTGCATCAGTCTCATCTCTTGGCAGTTTCCAGTCGGTCATCTTTTGTGGCAGCGTTGTTGTCCCAGTGGGCATCCCTGCTGATCCGTCACTCATTGTCTTGGATCCCCGTTGTGGGACGCGCTTCCACCCATCCTCGGTGCCTTTAGGCCTTCAAGCACAGCTTCCAGCACGCGCATCCTCCCAGTGACACCGCGTCACCGTATCGTAAGGGTGGGAAAGACCTTGGAGATCGAGTCCAACCCGTGACCCAACACCTACACCTACTCCTCGTTGTCAACTACACCAGGGCACTGAGTGCCTCATCCAAATTCTCTTGGAACACCTGCAGGGACGGTGACTCCACCACCTCCCGGGGCAGCGCATTCCGATGGCCAATCACCCTCTCAGTGAAGAACTTCTTCCTAATGTGGAGCCTAAACCTCCCCTGGCGAAGCTTGAGACCGTGTCCTCCTGTTCTGTCACCTGAGGGAAGAGACCAACCCCTGGCTGACTACAGCCTCCTTTCAGGCAGTCGTAGAGAGCAATGAGGTCTCCCCTGAGCCTCCTCCTCTCCAGGCTGAACACCCCCAGCTCCCTCAGTCGCTGCTCCCAGGGCTTGTGCTCCAGCCCCTTCCCCACCCTCGTCGCTCTCCTCTGGACGCGCTCCAGCATCTCCACATCTTTCTCAAACCGAGGGCCCAGAACCGGACACGGCACTCGAGGTGTGGCCTGACCAGTGCCGAGGAGAAGGGGATGGTGACCTCCCTCGTCCTGCTGGCCACGCTGTTCCTGATGCTGGCCAGGACACCATCGGCCCTCTTGGCCCCTTGGACACCGCTGGCTCACGTTGAGTTTCCTGTCCCCCCGCACTCCCCAGTCCCTCTCCGCCTGACTGCTCTCCAGCCGCTCTGTCCCCAGCCTGTAGCTCTGCACGGGGTTGTTGTGTCCCAAGTGGAGGACCCGGCACTTGGCCCTGTTAACCCTCACGCTGCTGGAGTCAGCCCATCTCTCCAGCCTGTCCAGGTCCCTCTGTAGGGCCCTCCTGCCGTCCAGCAGAGGGACACGTCCTCCCAGCTTGGTGTCACCTGTGACCTCGGTGACGAAGGACTCGATCCCCCCATCCGGATCATCCATGAAGATATTGAACAGGACCGGGCGCAGCAGCGATCCCTGGGGAAACCACGAGTGAGCGGCCGCCAGCGGGATGGGACACCGTTCCCTGCCACCCTTTGGGCTCGGCCACCCAACCCGTTCCTGAGCCAGCACAGAACATTCCCGTCCGAGCCACGGGCTGACAGCTTCTCCAGGAGTCGGCTGTGCGAGACGGTGTCAAAGGCCGTGCTGAAGTCCAGGTGCACCCACAGCCTTCGTCTTGCCCCCCAGGTGAGTCACACGGTCGCAAAAGGAGCTCAGGTGGGTCAGGCAGGACCCGCCCCCCCGAAATCCACGCTGGCTGGGCCTGAGCTCTCCCTCATCCCGCAGGTGCCGCAGGATCGCACCCAGGATTGTCCGCTCCGTAATTTTACCTGGGACCGAGGTCAGGCTGACAGGTGTGTAGTTACTTGGATCGTCCCCTCTCCAGTCCCCTCCCCACTCCGTCCCCAAGTCCCCAGTCCCCTCCCATGTCCCCAGTCCCCTCCCCAGTCCCTGCCACTCCCAAGACCCTGCCCCTCCCATGTCCCCAGTCCCCTCCCCAGTCCCCTCCCCAGTCCCCACCCAAGTCCCTGCCCCTCCCATGTCCCCAGTCCCCTCCCCAGTCCCCTCCCCAGTCCCTGCCCCTCCCATGTCCCCAGTCCCCTCCCCAGTCCCTTCCCCTCCCATGTCCCCAGTCCCCTCCCAAGTCCCTGCCCCTCCCATGTCCCCAGTCCCCTTCCAAGTCCCTACCCTTCCATGTCCCCAGTCCCCTCCCCAGTCCCTGCCCCTCCCATGTCCCCAGTCCCCTCCCAAGTCCCTGCCCCTCCCTTGTCCCCATTCCCCTCCCCAGTCCCTGCCCCTCCCAAGTCCCTGCCCCTCCCATGTCCCCAGTCCCCTCCCTAGTCCCTGCCCCTCCCATGTCCCCAGTCCCCACCCAAGTCCCTGCCCCTCCCATGTCCCCAGTCCCCTCCCCAGTCCCTGCCACTCCCAAGTCCCTGCCCCTCCCATGTCCCCAGTCCCCTCCCAAGTCCCTGCCCCTCCCATGTCCCCATTCCCCTCCCCAGTCCCTGCCCTTCCCAAGTCCCTGCCCCTCCCATGTCCCCAGTCCCCTCCCCAGTCCCTGCCACTCCCAAGTCCCTGCCCCTCCCATGTCCCCAGTCCCCTCCCCAGTCCCCTCCCCAGTCCCTGCCCCTCCCATGTCCCCAGTCCCCTCCCCAGTCCCTTCCCCTCCCATGTCCCCAGTCCCCTCCCAAGTCCCTGCCCCTCCCATGTCCCCAGTCCCCTTCCAAGTCCCTACCCTTCCATGTCCCCAGTCCCCTCCCCAGTCCCTGCCCCTCCCATGTCCCCAGTCCCCTCCCAAGTCCCTGCCCCTCCCTTGTCCCCATTCCCCTCCCCAGTCCCTGCCCCTCCCAAGTCCCTGCCCCTCCCATGTCCCCAGTCCCCTCCCTAGTCCCTGCCCCTCCCATGTCCCCAGTCCCCACCCAAGTCCCTGCCCCTCCCATGTCCCCAGTCCCCTCCCCAGTCCCTGCCACTCCCAAGTCCCTGCCCCTCCCATGTCCCCAGTCCCCTCCCAAGTCCCTGCCCCTCCCATGTCCCCATTCCCCTCCCCAGTCCCTGCCCTTCCCAAGTCCCTGCCCCTCCCATGTCCCCAGTCCCCTCCCCAGTCCCTGCCACTCCCAAGTCCCTGCCCCTCCCATGTCCCCAGTCCCCTCCCAAGTCCCTGCCCCTCCCATGTCCCCAGTCCCCTCCCCAGTCCCTGCCCCTCCCAAGTCCCTGCCCCTCCCATGTCCCCAGTCCCCTCCCCAGTCCCTGCCCTTCCCAAGTCCCTGCCCCTCCCATGTCCCCAGTCCCCTCCCCAGTCCCTGCCACTCCCAAGTCCCTGCCCCTCCCATGTCCCCAATCCCCTCCCAAGTCCTTGCCCCTCCCTTCTCCCCATTCCCCTCCCAAGTCCCTGCCCCTCCCAAGACCCCAGTCCCCTCCCCAGTCCCTGCCCCTCCCAAGTCCCTGCCCCTCCCATGTCCCCAGTCCCCTCCCAAGTCCCCAATCCCCTCCCATGTCCCCAGTCCCCTCCCCAGTCCCTGCCCCACCCATTTCCCCAGTCCCCTCCCAAGTCTTTGCCCCTCCCATGTCCCCAGTCCCCTCCCCAGTCCCTTTCCCTCCCAAGTCCCTCCCCCTCCCATGTCCCCAGTCCCCTCCCAAGTCCCCAATCCCCTCCCATGTCCCCAGTCCCCTCCCCAGTCCCTGCCCCTCCCATGTCCCCAGTACCCTCCCCAGTCCCTGCCCCTCCCATTTCCCCAGTCCCCTCCCAAGTCCCTGCCCCTCCCATGTCCCCAGTCCCGTCCCCAGTCCCTGCCACTCCCAAGTCCCTGCCCCTCCCATGTCCCGAGTCCCCTCACAAGTCCCTGCCCCTCCCATGTCCCCAGTCCCCTCCCCAGGCCCTGCCCCTCCCATGTCCCCAGTCCCCTCCCAAGTCCCTGCCCCTCCCATGTCCCCAGTCCCCTCCCCAGTCCCTGCCCCTCCCATGTCCCCAGTCCCCTCCCAAGTCCCTGCCCCTCCCATGTCCCCAGTCCCCTCCCCAGTCCCTGCCCCTCCCATGTCCCCAGTCCCCTCCCAAGTCCCTGCCCCTCCCATGTCCCCAGTCCCTGCCACTCCCAAGTCTCTGCCCCTCCCATGTCCCCAGTCCCCTCCCCAGTCCCTGCCCCTCCCATGTCCCCAGTCCCCTCCCCAGTCCCTGCCCCTCCCATGTCCCCAGTCTCCTCCCAAGTCCCTGCCCCTCCCATGTCCCCAGTCCCTTCCCCAGTCCCTGCCCCTCCCATTTCCCCAGTCCCCTCCCAAGTCCCTGCCCCTCCTATGTCCCCAGTCCCCTCCCAAGTCCCTGCCCCTCCTATGTCCCCAGTCCCCTCCCAAGTCCCTCCCCCTCCCATGTCCCCAGTCCCCTCCCAAGTCCCTGCCCCTCCTATGTCCCCAGTCCCCTCCCAAGTCCCTGCCCCTCCCAAGTCCCCAGTCCCCTCCCAAGTCCCTGCCCCTCCCAAGTCCCCAGTCCCCTCCCCAGTCCCTGCCCTTCCCAAGTCCCTGCCCCTCCCAAGTCCCCAGTCCCCTCCCCAGTCCCTGCCCTTCCCAAGTCCCTGCCCCTCCCATGTCCCCAGTCCCCTCCCCTCCCATGTCCCCAGTCCCCTCCCCAGTCCCTTTCCCTCCCCAGTCCCTGCCCCTCCCATGTCCCCAGTCCCCTCCCCACTCCCTGCCCCTCCCATGTTCCCAGTCCCCTCCCAAGTCCCTGCCCCTCCCATGTCCCCAGTCCCCTCCCCAGTCCCTGCCCCTCCCATGTCCCCAGTCCCTGTCCCTCCCAAGTCCCTGCCCCTCCCATGTCCCCAGTCCCCTCCCCAGTCCCTGCCCCTCCCATGTCCCCAGTCCCCTCCCAAGTCCCTGCCCCTCCCAAGTCCCCAGTCCCCTCTCCAGTCCCTGCCTCTCCCATTTCCCCAGTCCCCTCCCAAGTCCTTGCCCCTCCCACGTCCCCAGTCCCCTCCCAGGTCCCCAATCCCCTCCCTTGTCCCCAGTCCCCTCCCAAGTCCCTGCCCCTCCCATGTCCCCAGTCCCCTCCCCAGTCCCTGCCCTTCCCAAGTCCCTGCCCCTCCCCTGTCCCCAGTCCCCTCCCAAGTCCCTGTCCCTCCCATTTCCCCAGTCCCCTCCCCAGTCCCTGCCCCTCCCATGTCCCCAGTCCCCTCCCCAGTCCCTGCCCTTCCCAAGTCCCTGCCCCTCCCATGTCCCCAGTCCCCTCCCAAGTCCCCAATCCCCTCCCATGTCCCCAGTCCCCTCCCAAGTCCCTGCCCCTCCCATGTCCCCAGTCCCCTCCCAAGTCCCCAATCCCCTCCCATGTCCCCAGTCCCCTCCCCAGTCCTTGCCCCTCCCATGTCCCCAGTCCCCTCCCCAGTCCCTGCCTCTCCCATGTCCCCAGTCCCCTCCCCAGTCCCTGCCCCTCCTATGTCCCCATTCCCCTCCCCAGTCCCTGCCCCTCCCATGTCCCCAGTCCCCTCCCAAGTCCCTCCCCCTCCCATGTCCCCAGTCCCCTCCCCAGTCCCTGCCCCTCCCATGTCCCCAGTCCCCTCCCAAGTCCCTGCCCCTCCCTTGTCCCCATTCCCCTCCCCAGTCCCTGCCCCTCCCAAGTCCCTGCCCCTCCCATGTCCCCAGTCCCCTCCCTAGTCCCTGCCCCTCCCATGTCCCCAGTCCCCACCCAAGTCCCTGCCCCTCCCATGTCCCCAGTCCCCTCCCCAGTCCCTGCCACTCCCAAGTCCCTGCCCCTCCCATGTCCCCAGTCCCCTCCCAAGACCCTGCCCCTCCCATGTCCCCAGTCCCCTCCCCAGTCCCTGCCCCTCCCAAGTCCCTGCCCCTCCCATGTCCCCAGTCCCCTCCCCAGTCCCTGCCCTTCCCAAGTCCCTGCCCCTCCCATGTCCCCAGTCCCCTCCCCAGTCCCTGCCACTCCCAAGTCCCTGCCCCTCCCATGTCCCCAATCCCCTCCCAAGTCCTTGCCCCTCCCTTCTCCCCATTCCCCTCCCAAGTCCCTGCCCCTCCCAAGACCCCAGTCCCCTCCCCAGTCCCTGCCCCTCCCAAGTCCCTGCCCCTCCCATGTCCCCAGTCCCCTCCCAAGTCCCTGCCCCTCCCATGTCCCCAGTCCCCTCCCCAGTCCCTGCCCCTCCCATGTCCCCAGTCCCCTCCCAAGTCCCTGCCCCTCCCATGTCCCCAGTCCCCTCCCCAGTCCCTGCCCCTCCCATGACCCCAGTCCCCTCCCAAGTCCCTGCCCCTCCCATGTCCCCAGTCCCTGCCACTCCCAAGTCTCTGCCCCTCCTATGTCCCCAGTCCCCTCCCCAGTCCCTGCCCCTCCCATGTCCCCAGTCCCCTCCCCAGTCCCTGCCCCTCCCATGTCCCCAGTCTCCTCCCAAGTCCCTGCCCCTCCCATGTCCCCAGTCCCTTCCCCAGTCCCTGCCCCTCCCATTTCCCCAGTCCCCTCCCAAGTCCCTGCCCCTCCTATGTCCCCAGTCCCCTCCCCAGTCCCTGCCCCTCCCAAGTCCCCAGTCCCCTCCCAAGTCCCTGCCCCTCCCATGTCCCCAGTCCCCTCCCCAGTCCCTGCCGCTCCCATGTCCCCAGTCCCCTCCCCAGTCCCTGCCCCTCCCATGTCCCCAGTCCCCTCCCAAGTCCCTGCCCCTCCCAAGTCCCCAGTCCCCTCCCCAGTCCCTGCCCTTCCCAAGTCCCTGCCCCTCCCATGTCCCCAGTCCCCTCCCCTCCCATGTCCCCAGTCCCCTCCCCAGTCCCTTTCCCTCCCCAGTCCCTGCCCCTCCCATGTCCCCAGTCCCCTCCCCACTCCCTGCCCCTCCCATGTTCCCAGTCCCCTCCCAAGTCCCTGCCCCTCCCATGTCCCCAGTCCCCTCCCCAGTCCCTGCCCCTCCCATGTCCCCAGTCCCTGTCCCTCCCAAGTCCCTGCCCCTCCCATGTCCCCAGTCCCCTCCCCAGTCCCTGCCCCTCCCATGTCCCCAGTCCCCTCCCAAGTCCCTGCCCCTCCCAAGTCCCCAGTCCCCTCTCCAGTCCCTGCCTCTCCCATTTCCCCAGTCCCCTCCCAAGTCCCTGCCCCTCCCATGTCCCCAGTCCCCTCCCCAGTCCCTGCCCCTCCCATGTCCCCAGTCCCCTCCCAAGTCCTTGCCCCTCCCACGTCCCCAGTCCCCTCCCAGGTCCCCAATCCCCTCCCTTGTCCCCAGTCCCCTCCCAAGTCCCTGCCCCTCCCATGTCCCCAGTCCCCTCCCCAGTCCCTGCCCTTCCCAAGTCCCTGCCCCTCCCATGTCCCCAGTCCCCTCCCAAGTCCCCAATCCCCTCCCATGTCCCCAGTCCCCTCCCCAGTCCTTGCCCCTCCCATGTCCCCAGTCCCCTCCCCAGTCCCTGCCTCTCCCATGTCCCCAGTCCCCTCCCCAGTCCCTGCCCCTCCTATGTCCCCATTCCCCTCCCCAGTCCCTGCCCCTCCCATGTCCCCAGTCCCCTCCCAAGTCCCTCCCCCTCCCATGTCCCCAGTCCCCTCCCCAGTCCCTGCCCCTCCCATGTCCCCAGTCCCCTCCCAAGTCCCTGCCCCTCCCTTGTCCCCATTCCCCTCCCCAGTCCCTGCCCCTCCCAAGTCCCTGCCCCTCCCATGTCCCCAGTCCCCTCCCTAGTCCCTGCCCCTCCCATGTCCCCAGTCCCGTCCCTGCCCCTCCCATGTCCCCAGTCCCCTCCCCAGTCCCTGCCACTCCCAAGTCCCTGCCCCTCCCATGTCCCCAGTCCCCTCCCAAGTCCCTGCCCCTCCCATGTCCCCATTCCCCTCCCCAGTCCCTGCCCTTCCCAAGTCCCTGCCCCTCCCATGTCCCCAGTCCCCTCCCCAGTCCCTGCCACTCCCAAGTCCCTGCCCCTCCCATGTCCCCAGTCCCCTCCCAAGTCCCTGCCCCTCCCATGTCCCCAGTCCCCTCCCCAGTCCCTGCCCCTCCCAAGTCCCTGCCCCTCCCATGTCCCCAGTCCCCTCCCCAGTCCCTGCCCTTCCCAAGTCCCTGCCCCTCCCATGTCCCCAGTCCCCTCCCCAGTCCCTGCCACTCCCAAGTCCCTGCCCCTCCCATGTCCCCAATCCCCTCCCAAGTCCTTGCCCCTCCCTTCTCCCCATTCCCCTCCCAAGTCCCTGCCCCTCCCAAGACCCCAGTCCCCTCCCCAGTCCCTGCCCCTCCCAAGTCCCTGCCCCTCCCATGTCCCCAGTCCCCTCCCAAGTCCCCAATCCCCTCCCATGTCCCCAGTCCCCCACTTCCCCCCAGTCCCTGCCCCACCCATTTCCCCAGTCCCCTCCCAAGTCTTTGCCCCTCCCATGTCCCCAGTCCCCTCCCCAGTCCCTTTCCCTCCCAAGTCCCTCCCCCCTCCCATGTCCCCAGTCCCCTCCCAAGTCCCCAATCCCCTCCCATGTCCCCAGTCCCCTCCCCAGTCCCTGCCCCTCCCATGTCCCCAGTACCCTCCCCAGTCCCTGCCCCTCCCATTTCCCCAGTCCCCTCCCAAGTCCCTGCCCCTCCCATGTCCCCAGTCCCTGCCACTCCCAAGTCCCTGCCACTCCCTAGTCCCTGCCCCTCCCATGTCCCGAGTCCCCTCACAAGTCCCTGCCCCTCCCATGTCCCCAGTCCCCTCCCCAGGCCCTGCCCCTCCCATGTCCCCAGTCCCCTCCCAAGTCCCTGCCCCTCCCATGTCCCCAGTCCCCTCCCAAGTCCCTGCCCCTCCCATGTCCCCAGTCCCCTCCCCAGTCCCTGCCCCTCCCATGTCCCCAGTCCCCTCCCAAGTCCCTGCCCCTCCCATGTCCCCAGTCCCTGCCACTCCCAAGTCTCTGCCCCTCCCATGTCCCCAGTCCCCTCCCCAGTCCCTGCCCCTCCCATGTCCCCAGTCTCCTCCCAAGTCCCTGCCCCTCCCATGTCCCCAGTCCCTTCCCCAGTCCCCTGCCCCTCCCATTTAGCCAGTCCCCTCCCAAGTCCCTGCCCCTCCCAAGTCCCCAGTCCCCTCCCAAGTCCCTGCCCCTCCCATGTCCCCAGTCCCCTACCCAGTCCCTGCCCCTCCCATGTCCCCAGTCTCCTCCCAAGTCCCTGCCCCTCCCATGTCCCCAGTCCCTTCCCCAGTCCCTGCCCCTCCCATTTCCCCAGTCCCCTCCCAAGTCCCTGCCCCTCCCAAGTCCCCAGTCCCCTCCCAAGTCCCTGCCCCTCCCAAGTCCCCAGTCCCCTCCCAAGTCCCTGCCCCTCCCATGTCCCCAGTCCCCTCCCCAGTCCCTGCCGCTCCCATGTCCCCAGTCCCCTCCCCAGTCCCTGCCGCTCCCATGTCCCCAGTCCCCTCCCCAGTCCCTGCCCCTCCCAAGTCCCCAGTCCCCTCCCCAGTCCCTGCCCTTCCCAAGTCCCTGCCCCTCCCAAGTCCCCAGTCCCCTCCCCAGTCCCTGCCCTTCCCAAGTCCCTGCCCCTCCCATGTCCCCAGTCCCCTCCCCTCCCATGTCCCCAGTCCCCTCCCCAGTCCCTTTCCCTCCCCAGTCCCTGCCCCTCCCATGTCCCCAGTCCCCTCCCCACTCCCTGCCCCTCCCATGTTCCCAGTCCCCTCCCAAGTCCCTGCCCCTCCCATGTCCCCAGTCCCCTCCCCAGTCCCTGCCCCTCCCATGTCCCCAGTCCCTGTCCCTCCCAAGTCCCTGCCCCTCCCATGTCCCCAGTCCCCTCCCCAGTCCCTGCCCCTCCCATGTCCCTAGTCCCCTCCCAAGTCCCTGCCCCTCCCAAGTCCCCAGTCCCCTCTCCAGTCCCTGCCTCTCCCATTTCCCCAGTCCCCTCCCAAGTCCTTGCCCCTCCCACGTCCCCAGTCCCCTCCCAGGTCCCCAATCCCCTCCCTTGTCCCCAGTCCCCTCCCAAGTCCCTGCCCCTCCCATGTCCCCAGTCCCCTCCCCAGTCCCTGCCCTTCCCAAGTCCCTGCCCCTCCCCTGTCCCCAGTCCCCTCCCAAGTCCCTGTCCCTCCCATTTCCCCAGTCCCCTCCCCAGTCCCTGCCCCTCCCATGTCCCCAGTCCCCTCCCCAGTCCCTGCCCTTCCCAAGTCCCTGCCCCTCCCATGTCCCAGTCCCCTCCCAAGTCCCCAATCCCCTCCCATGTCCCCAGTCCCCTCCCAATCCCTGCCCCTCCCAATTCCCTGCCCCTCCCATGTCCCCAGTCCCCTCCCCAGTCCCTGCCCCTCCCAAGTCCCTGCCCCTCCCATGTCCCCAGTCCCCACCCAAGTCCCTGCCCCTCCCATGTTCCCAGTCCCCTCCCAAGTCCCTGCCCCTCCCATGTCCCCAGTCCCCTCCCCAGTCCCTGCCCCTCCCAAGTCCCTGCCCCTCCCATGTCCCCAGTCCCCTCCCCAGTCCCTGCCCCTCCCATGTCCCCAGTCCCCCTCCCAAGTCCCTGCCCCTCCCATGTCCCCAGTCCCCTCCCCAGTCCCTGCCACTCCCAAGTCCCTTCCCCTCCCATGTCCCCAATCCCCTCCCAAGTCCCTCCCCCTCCCATGTCCCCAGTCCCCTCCCCAGTCCCTGCCCCTCCCATGTCCCCAGTCCCCCTCCCAAGTCCCTGCCCCTCCCTTGTCCCCATTCCCCTCCCCAGTCCCTGCCCCTCCCAAGTCCCTGCCCCTCCCATGTCCCCAGTCCCCTCCCTAGTCCCTGCCCCTCCCATGTCCCCAGTCCCCACCCAAGTCCCTGCCCCTCCCATGTCCCCAGTCCCCTCCCCAGTCCCTGCCACTCCCAAGTCCCTGCCCCTCCCATGTCCCCAGTCCCCTCCCAAGTCCCTGCCCCTCCCATGTCCCCATTCCCCTCCCCAGTCCCTGCCCTTCCCAAGTCCCTGCCCCTCCCATGTCCCCAGTCCCCTCCCCAGTCCCTGCCACTCCCAAGTCCCTGCCCCTCCCATGTCCCCAGTCCCCTCCCAAGTCCCTGCCCCTCCCATGTCCCCAGTCCCCTCCCCAGTCCCTGCCCCTCCCAAGTCCCTGCCCCTCCCATGTCCCCAGTCCCCTCCCCAGTCCCTGCCCTTCCCAAGTCCCTGCCCCTCCCATGTCCCCAGTCCCCTCCCCAGTCCCTGCCACTCCCAAGTCCCTGCCCCTCCCATGTCCCCAATCCCCTCCCAAGTCCTTGCCCCTCCCTTCTCCCCATTCCCCTCCCAAGTCCCTGCCCCTCCCAAGACCCCAGTCCCCTCCCCAGTCCCTGCCCCTCCCAAGTCCCTGCCCCTCCCATGTCCCCAGTCCCCTCCCAAGTCCCCAATCCCCTCCCATGTCCCCAGTCCCCTCCCCAGTCCCTGCCCCACCCATTTCCCCAGTCCCCTCCCAAGTCTTTGCCCCTCCCATGTCCCCAGTCCCCTCCCCAGTCCCTTTCCCTCCCAAGTCCCTCCCCCTCCCATGTCCCCAGTCCCCTCCCAAGTCCCCAATCCCCTCCCATGTCCCCAGTCCCCCTCCCCAGTCCCTGCCCCTCCCATGTCCCCAGTACCCTCCCCAGTCCCTGCCCCTCCCAAGTCCCTGCCCCTCCCATGTCCCCAGTCCCCTCCCCAGTCCCTGCCCTTCCCAAGTCCCTGCCCCTCCCATGTCCCCAGTCCCCTCCCCAGTCCCTGCCACTCCCAAGTCCCTGCCCCTCCCATGTCCCCAATCCCCTCCCAAGTCCTTGCCCCTCCCTTCTCCCCATTCCCCTCCCAAGTCCCTGCCCCTCCCAAGACCCCAGTCCCCTCCCCAGTCCCTGCCCCTCCCAAGTCCCTGCCCCTCCCATGTCCCCAGTCCCCTCCCAAGTCCCCAATCCCCTCCCATGTCCCCAGTCCCCTCCCCAGTCCCTGCCCCACCCATTTCCCCAGTCCCCTCCCAAGTCTTTGCCCCTCCCATGTCCCCAGTCCCCTCCCCAGTCCCTTTCCCTCCCAAGTCCCTCCCCCTCCCATGTCCCCAGTCCCCTCCCAAGTCCCCAATCCCCTCCCATGTCCCCAGTCCCCACCCAAGTCCCTGCCCCTCCCATGTTCCCAGTCCCCTCCCAAGTCCCTGCCCCTCCCATGTCCCCAGTCCCCTCCCCAGTCCCTGCCCCTCCCAAGTCCCTGCCCCTCCCATGTCCCCAGTCCCCTCCCCAGTCCCTGCCCCTCCCATGTCCCCAGTCCCCTCCCAAGTCCCTGCCCCTCCCATGTCCCCAGTCCCCTCCCCAGTCCCTGCCACTCCCAAGTCCCTTCCCCTCCCATGTCCCCAATCCCCTCCCAAGTCCCTCCCCCTCCCATGTCCCCAGTCCCCTCCCCAGTCCCTGCCCCTCCCATGTCCCCAGTCCCCTCCCAAGTCCCTGCCCCTCCCTTGTCCCCATTCCCCTCCCCAGTCCCTGCCCCTCCCAAGTCCCTGCCCCTCCCATGTCCCCAGTCCCCTCCCTAGTCCCTGCCCCTCCCATGTCCCCAGTCCCCACCCAAGTCCCTGCCCCTCCCATGTCCCCAGTCCCCTCCCCAGTCCCTGCCACTCCCAAGTCCCTGCCCCTCCCATGTCCCCAGTCCCCTCCCAAGTCCCTGCCCCTCCCATGTCCCCATTCCCCTCCCCAGTCCCTGCCCTTCCCAAGTCCCTGCCCCTCCCATGTCCCCAGTCCCCTCCCCAGTCCCTGCCACTCCCAAGTCCCTGCCCCTCCCATGTCCCCAGTCCCCTCCCAAGTCCCTGCCCCTCCCATGTCCCCAGTCCCCTCCCCAGTCCCTGCCCCTCCCAAGTCCCTGCCCCTCCCATGTCCCCAGTCCCCTCCCCAGTCCCTGCCCTTCCCAAGTCCCTGCCCCTCCCATGTCCCCAGTCCCCTCCCCAGTCCCTGCCACTCCCAAGTCCCTGCCCCTCCCATGTCCCCAATCCCCTCCCAAGTCCTTGCCCCTCCCTTCTCCCCATTCCCCTCCCAAGTCCCTGCCCCTCCCAAGACCCCAGTCCCCTCCCCAGTCCCTGCCCCTCCCAAGTCCCTGCCCCTCCCATGTCCCCAGTCCCCTCCCAAGTCCCCAATCCCCTCCCATGTCCCCAGTCCCCTCCCCAGTCCCTGCCCCACCCATTTCCCCAGTCCCCTCCCAAGTCTTTGCCCCTCCCATGTCCCCAGTCCCCTCCCCAGTCCCTTTCCCTCCCAAGTCCCTCCCCCTCCCATGTCCCCAGTCCCCTCCCAAGTCCCCAATCCCCTCCCATGTCCCCAGTCCCCTCCCCAGTCCCTGCCCCTCCCATGTCCCCAGTACCCTCCCCAGTCCCTGCCCCTCCCATTTCCCCAGTCCCCTCCCAAGTCCCTGCCCCTCCCATGTCCCCAGTCCCGTCCCCAGTCCCTGCCACTCCCAAGTCCCTGCCACTCCCTAGTCCCTGCCCCTCCCATGTCCCGAGTCCCCTCACAAGTCCCTGCCCCTCCCATGTCCCCAGTCCCCTCCCCAGGCCCTGCCCCTCCCATGTCCCCAGTCCCCTCCCAAGTCCCTGCCCCTCCCATGTCCCCAGTCCCCTCCCAAGTCCCTGCCCCTCCCATGTCCCCAGTCCCCTCCCCAGTCCCTGCCCCTCCCATGTCCCCAGTCCCCTCCCAAGTCCCTGCCCCTCCCATGTCCCCAGTCCCTGCCACTCCCAAGTCTCTGCCCCTCCCATGTCCCCAGTCCCCTCCCCAGTCCCTGCCCCTCCCATGTCCCCAGTCTCCTCCCAAGTCCCTGCCCCTCCCATGTCCCCAGTCCCTTCCCCAGTCCCTGCCCCTCCCAAGTCCCCAGTCCCCTCCCAAGTCCCTGCCCCTCCCATGTCCCCAGTCCCCCTCCCCAGTCCCTTTCCCTCCCCAGTCCCTGCCCCTCCCATGTCCCCAGTCCCCTCCCCACTCCCTACCCCTCCCATGTTCCCAGTCCCCTCCCAAGTCCCTGCCCCTCCCATGTCCCCAGTCCCCTCCCCAGTCCCTGCCCCTCCCATGTCCCCAGTCCCTGTCCCTCCCAAGTCCCTGCCCCTCCCATGTCCCCAGTCCCCTCCCCAGTCCCTGCCCCTCCCATGTCCCTAGTCCCCTCCCAAGTCCCTGCCCCTCCCAAGTCCCCAGTCCCCTCTCCAGTCCCTGCCTCTCCCATTTCCCCAGTCCCCTCCCAAGTCCTTGCCCCTCCCACGTCCCCAGTCCCCTCCCAGGTCCCCAATCCCCTCCCTTGTCCCCAGTCCCCTCCCAAGTCCCTGCCCCTCCCATGTCCCCAGTCCCCTCCCCAGTCCCTGCCCTTCCCAAGTCCCTGCCCCTCCCCTGTCCCCAGTCCCCTCCCAAGTCCCTGTCCCTCCCATTTCCCCAGTCCCCTCCCCAGTCCCTGCCCCTCCCATGTCCCCAGTCCCCTCCCCAGTCCCTGCCCTTCCCAAGTCCATGCCCCTCCCATGTCCCCAGTCCCCTCCCAAGTCCCCAATCCCCTCCCATGTCCCCAGTCCCCTCCCAATCCCTGCCCCTCCCAATTCCCTGCCCCTCCCATGTCCCCAGTCCCCTCCCCAGTCCCTGCCCCTCCCAAGTCCCTGCCCCTCCCATGTCCCCAGTCCCCACCCAAGTCCCTGCCCCTCCCATGTTCCCAGTCCCCTCCCAAGTCCCTGCCCCTCCCATGTCCCCAGTCCCCTCCCCAGTCCCTGCCCCTCCCAAGTCCCTGCCCCTCCCATGTCCCCAGTCCCCTCCCCAGTCCCTGCCCCTCCCATGTCCCCAGTCCCCTCCCAAGTCCCTGCCCCTCCCATGTCCCCAGTCCCCTCCCCAGTCCCTGCCACTCCCAAGTCCCTTCCCCTCCCATGTCCCCAATCCCCTCCCAAGTCCCTCCCCCTCCCATGTCCCCAGTCCCCTCCCCAGTCCCTGCCCCTCCCATGTCCCCAGTCCCCTCCCAAGTCCCTGCCCCTCCCTTGTCCCCATTCCCCTCCCCAGTCCCTGCCCCTCCCAAGTCCCTGCCCCTCCCATGTCCCCAGTCCCCTCCCTAGTCCCTGCCCCTCCCATGTCCCCAGTCCCCACCCAAGTCCCTGCCCCTCCCATGTCCCCAGTCCCCTCCCCAGTCCCTGCCACTCCCAAGTCCCTGCCCCTCCCATGTCCCCAGTCCCCTCCCAAGTCCCTGCCCCTCCCATGTCCCCATTCCCCTCCCCAGTCCCTGCCCTTCCCAAGTCCCTGCCCCTCCCATGTCCCCAGTCCCCTCCCCAGTCCCTGCCACTCCCAAGTCCCTGCCCCTCCCATGTCCCCAGTCCCCTCCCAAGTCCCTGCCCCTCCCATGTCCCCAGTCCCCTCCCCAGTCCCTGCCCCTCCCAAGTCCCTGCCCCTCCCATGTCCCCAGTCCCCTCCCCAGTCCCTGCCCTTCCCAAGTCCCTGCCCCTCCCATGTCCCCAGTCCCCTCCCCAGTCCCTGCCACTCCCAAGTCCCTGCCCCTCCCATGTCCCCAATCCCCTCCCAAGTCCTTGCCCCTCCCTTCTCCCCATTCCCCTCCCAAGTCCCTGCCCCTCCCAAGACCCCAGTCCCCTCCCCAGTCCCTGCCCCTCCCAAGTCCCTGCCCCTCCCATGTCCCCAGTCCCCTCCCAAGTCCCCAATCCCCTCCCATGTCCCCAGTCCCCTCCCCAGTCCCTGCCCCACCCATTTCCCCAGTCCCCTCCCAAGTCTTTGCCCCTCCCATGTCCCCAGTCCCCTCCCCAGTCCCTTTCCCTCCCAAGTCCCTCCCCCTCCCATGTCCCCAGTCCCCTCCCAAGTCCCCAATCCCCCTCCCATGTCCCCAGTCCCCTCCCCAGTCCCTGCCCCTCCCATGTCCCCAGTACCCTCCCCAGTCCCTGCCCCTCCCAAGTCCCTGCCCCTCCCATGTCCCCAGTCCCCTCCCCAGTCCCTGCCCTTCCAAGTCCCTGCCCCTCCCATGTCCCCAGTCCCCTCCCCAGTCCCTGCCACTCCCAAGTCCCTGCCCCTCCCATGTCCCCAATCCCCTCCCAAGTCCTTGCCCCTCCCTTCTCCCCCATTCCCCTCCCAAGTCCCTGCCCCTCCCAAGACCCCAGTCCCCTCCCCAGTCCCTGCCCCTCCCAAGTCCCTGCCCCTCCCATGTCCCCAGTCCCCTCCCAAGTCCCCAATCCCCTCCCATGTCCCCAGTCCCCTCCCCAGTCCCTGCCCCACCCATTTCCCCAGTCCCCTCCCAAGTCTTTGCCCCTCCCATGTCCCCAGTCCCCTCCCCAGTCCCTTTCCCTCCCAAGTCCCTCCCCCTCCCATGTCCCCAGTCCCCTCCCAAGTCCCCAATCCCCTCCCATGTCCCCAGTCCCCACCCAAGTCCCTGCCCCTCCCATGTTCCCAGTCCCCTCCCAAGTCCCTGCCCCTCCCATGTCCCCAGTCCCCTCCCCAGTCCCTGCCCCTCCCAAGTCCCTGCCCCTCCCATGTCCCCAGTCCCCTCCCCAGTCCCTGCCCCTCCCATGTCCCCAGTCCCCTCCCAAGTCCCTGCCCCTCCCATGTCCCCAGTCCCCTCCCCAGTCCCTGCCACTCCCAAGTCCCTTCCCCTCCCATGTCCCCAATCCCCTCCCAAGTCCCTCCCCCTCCCATGTCCCCAGTCCCCTCCCCAGTCCCTGCCCCTCCCATGTCCCCAGTCCCCTCCCAAGTCCCTGTCCCTCCCTTGTCCCCATTCCCCTCCCCAGTCCCTGCCCCTCCCAAGTCCCTGCCCCTCCCATGTCCCCAGTCCCCTCCCTAGTCCCTGCCCCTCCCATGTCCCCAGTCCCCACCCAAGTCCCTGCCCCTCCCATGTCCCCAGTCCCCTCCCCAGTCCCTGCCACTCCCAAGTCCCTGCCCCTCCCATGTCCCCAGTCCCCTCCCAAGTCCCTGCCCCTCCCATGTCCCCATTCCCCTCCCCAGTCCCTGCCCTTCCCAAGTCCCTGCCCCTCCCATGTCCCCAGTCCCCTCCCCAGTCCCTGCCACTCCCAAGTCCCTGCCCCTCCCATGTCCCCAGTCCCCTCCCAAGTCCCTGCCCCTCCCATGTCCCCAGTCCCCTCCCCAGTCCCTGCCCCTCCCAAGTCCCTGCCCCTCCCATGTCCCCAGTCCCCTCCCCAGTCCCTGCCCTTCCCAAGTCCCTGCCCCTCCCATGTCCCCAGTCCCCTCCCCAGTCCCTGCCACTCCCAAGTCCCTGCCCCTCCCATGTCCCCAATCCCCTCCCAAGTCCTTGCCCCTCCCTTCTCCCCATTCCCCTCCCAAGTCCCTGCCCCTCCCAAGACCCCAGTCCCCTCCCCAGTCCCTGCCCCTCCCAAGTCCCTGCCCCTCCCATGTCCCCAGTCCCCTCCCAAGTCCCCAATCCCCTCCCATGTCCCCAGTCCCCTCCCCAGTCCCTGCCCCACCCATTTCCCCAGTCCCCTCCCAAGTCTTTGCCCCTCCCATGTCCCCAGTCCCCTCCCCAGTCCCTTTCCCTCCCAAGTCCCTCCCCCTCCCATGTCCCCAGTCCCCTCCCAAGTCCCCAATCCCCTCCCATGTCCCCAGTCCCCTCCCCAGTCCCTGCCCCTCCCATGTCCCCAGTACCCTCCCCAGTCCCTGCCCCTCCCATTTCCCCAGTCCCCTCCCAAGTCCCTGCCCCTCCCATGTCCCCAGTCCCGTCCCCAGTCCCTGCCACTCCGAAGTCCCTGCCACTCCCTAGTCCCTGCCCCTCCCATGTCCCGAGTCCCCTCACAAGTCCCTGCCCCTCCCATGTCCCCAGTCCCCTCCCCAGGCCCTGCCCCTCCCATGTCCCCAGTCCCCTCCCAAGTCCCTGCCCCTCCCATGTCCCCAGTCCCCTCCCAAGTCCCTGCCCCTCCCATGTCCCCAGTCCCCTCCCCAGTCCCTGCCCCTCCCATGTCCCCAGTCCCCTCCCAAGTCCCTGCCCCTCCCATGTCCCCAGTCCCTGCCACTCCCAAGTCTCTGCCCCTCCCATGTCCCCAGTCCCCTCCCCAGTCCCTGCCCCTCCCATGTCCCCAGTCTCCTCCCAAGTCCCTGCCCCTCCCATGTCCCCAGTCCCTTCCCCAGTCCCTGCCCCTCCCAAGTCCCCAGTCCCCTCCCAAGTCCCTGCCCCTCCCATGTCCCCAGTCCCCTCCCCAGTCCCTGCCCCTCCCATGTCCCCAGTCCCCTCCCAAGTCCCTGCCCCTCCCATGTCCCCAGTCCCTGCCACTCCCAAGTCTCTGCCCCTCCCATGTCCCCAGTCCCCTCCCCAGTCCCTGCCCCTCCCATGTCCCCAGTCTCCTCCCAAGTCCCTGCCCCTCCCATGTCCCCAGTCCCTTCCCCAGTCCCTGCCCCTCCCAAGTCCCCAGTCCCCTCCCAAGTCCCTGCCCCTCCCATTTCCCCAGTCCCCTCCCAAGTCCCTGCCCCTCCCAAGTCCCCAGTCCCCTCCCAAGTCCCTGCCCCTCCCAAGTCCCCAGTCCCCTCCCAAGTCCCTGCCCCTCCCAAGTCCCCAGTCCCCTCCCAAGTCCCTGCCCCTCCCATGTCCCCAGTCCCCTCCCCAGTCCCTGCCGCTCCCATGTCCCCAGTCCCCTCCCCAGTCCCTGCCGCTCCCATGTCCCCAGTCCCCTCCCCAGTCCCTGCCCCTCCCAAGTCCCCAGTCCCCCTCCCCAGTCCCTGCCCCTCCCATGTCCCCAGTCCCTTCCCCAGTCCCTGCCCCTCCCAAGTCCCCAGTCCCCTCCCAAGTCCCTGCCCCTCCCATTTCCCCAGTCCCCTCCCAAGTCCCTGCCCCTCCCAAGTCCCCAGTCCCCTCCCCAGGCCCTGCCCCTCCCATGTCCCCAGTCCCCTCCCAAGTCCCTGCCCCTCCCAAGTCCCCAGTCCCCCTCCCAAGTCCCTGCCCCTCCCATGTCCCCAGTCCCCTCCCCAGTCCCTGCCGCTCCCATGTCCCCAGTCCCCTCCCCAGTCCCTGCCGCTCCCATGTCCCCAGTCCCCTCCCCAGTCCCTGCCCCTCCCATGTCCCCAGTCCCCTCCCAAGTCCCTGCCCCTCCCATGTCCCCAGTCCCCTCCCAAGTCCCTGCCCCTCCCATGTCCCCAGTCCCCTCCCCAGTCCCTGCCCCTCCCATGTCCCCAGTCCCCTCCCAAGTCCCTGCCCCTCCCATGTCCCCAGTCCCTGCCACTCCCAAGTCTCTGCCCCTCCCATGTCCCCAGTCCCCTCCCCAGTCCCTGCCCCTCCCATGTCCCCAGTCTCCTCCCAAGTCCCTGCACCTCCCATGTCCCCAGTCCCTTCCCCAGTCCCTGCCCCTCCCAAGTCCCCAGTCCCCTCCCAAGTCCCTGCCCCTCCCATGTCCCCAGTCCCCTCCCCAGTCCCTGCCCCTCCCATGTCCCCAGTCCCCTCCCAAGTCCCTGCCCCTCCCATGTCCCCAGTCCCTGCCACTCCCAAGTCTCTGCCCCTCCCATGTCCCCAGTCCCCTCCCCAGTCCCTGCCCCTCCCATGTCCCCAGTCTCCTCCCAAGTCCCTGCCCCTCCCATGTCCCCAGTCCCTTCCCCAGTCCCTGCCCCTCCCAAGTCCCCAGTCCCCTCCCAAGTCCCTGCCCCTCCCATTTCCCCAGTCCCCTCCCAAGTCCCTGCCCCTCCCAAGTCCCCAGTCCCCTCCCAAGTCCCTGCCCCTCCCAAGTCCCCAGTCCCCTCCCAAGTCCCTGCCCCTCCCATGTCCCCAGTCCCCTCCCCAGTCCCTGCCGCTCCCATGTCCCCAGTCCCCTCCCCAGTCCCTGCCGCTCCCATGTCCCCAGTCCCCTCCCCAGTCCCTGCCCCTCCCAAGTCCCCAGTCCCCTCCCCAGTCCCTGCCCTTCCCAAGTCCCTGCCCCTCCCAAGTCCCCAGTCCCCTCCCCAGTCCCTGCCCTTCCCAAGTCCCTGCCCCTCCCATGTCCCCAGTCCCCTCCCCTCCCATGTCCCCAGTCCCCTCCCCAGTCCCTTTCCCTCCCCAGTCCCTGCCCCTCCCATGTCCCCAGTCCCCTCCCCACTCCCTGCCCCTCCCATGTTCCCAGTCCCCTCCCAAGTCCCTGCCCCTCCCATGTCCCCAGTCCCCTCCCCAGTCCCTGCCCCTCCCATGTCCCCAGTCCCTGTCCCTCCCAAGTCCCTGCCCCTCCCATGTCCCCAGTCCCCTCCCCAGTCCCTGCCCCTCCCATGTCCCTAGTCCCCTCCCAAGTCCCTGCCCCTCCCAAGTCCCCAGTCCCCTCTCCAGTCCCTGCCTCTCCCATTTCCCCAGTCCCCTCCCAAGTCCTTGCCCCTCCCACGTCCCCAGTCCCCTCCCAGGTCCCCAATCCCCTCCCTTGTCCCCAGTCCCCTCCCAAGTCCCTGCCCCTCCCATGTCCCCAGTCCCCTCCCCAGTCCCTGCCCTTCCCAAGTCCCTGCCCCTCCCATGTCCCCAGTCCCCTCCCAAGTCCCCAATCCCCTCCCATGTCCCCAGTCCCCTCCCAAGTCCCTGCCCCTCCCATGTCCCCAGTCCCCTCCCAAGTCCCCAATCCCCTCCCATGTCCCCAGTCCCCTCCCCAGTCCCTGCCTCTCCCATGTCCCCAGTCCCCTCCCCAGTCCCTGCCCCTCCTATGTCCCCATTCCCCTCCCCAGTCCCTGCCCCTCCCATGTCCCCAGTCCCCTCCCAAGTCCCTCCCCCTCCCATGTCCCCAGTCCCCTCCCCAGTCCCTGCCCCTCCCATGTCCCCTGTCCCCTCCCAAGTCCCTGCCCCTCCCAAGTCCCCAGTCCCCTCCCAAGTCCCTGCCCTTCCCATGTCCCCAGTCCCCTCCCCAGTCCCTGCCCCTCCCATGTCCCCAGTCCCCTCCCAAGTCCCTGCCCCTCCCATGTCCCCAGTCCCCTCCCCAGTCCCTGCCCCTCCCATGTCCCCAGTCCCCTCCCAAGTCCCCAGTCCCCTCCCCAGTCCCTGCCCTTCCCAAGTCCCTGCCCCTCCCATGTCCCCAGTCCCCTCCCAAGTCCCCAGTCCCCTCCCAAGTCCCTGCCCCTCCCATGTCCCCAGTCCCCTCCCCAGTCCCTGCCCTTCACAAGTCCCTGCCCCTCCCATGTCCCCAGTCCCCTCCCCAGTCCCTGCCCCTCCCAAGTCCCTGCCCCTCCCATTTCCCCAGTCCCCTCCCAAGTCTCTGCCCCTCCCATGTCCCCAGTCCCCTCCCAAGTCCCCAGTCCCCTCCCCAGTCCCTGCCCTTCCCAAGTCCCTGCCCCTCCCATGTCCCCAGTCCCCTCCCAAGTCCCCAGTCCCCTCCCAAGTCCCTGCCCCTCCCATGTCCCCAGTCCCCTCCCCAGTCCCTGCCCTTCACAAGTCCCTGCCCCTCCCATGTCCCCAGTCCCCTCCCCAGTCCCTGCCCCTCCCAAGTCCCCAGTCCCCTCCCCAGTCCCTGCCCCTCCCATGTCCCCAGTCCCCTCCCAAGTCCCTGCCCCTCCCATGTCCCCAGTCCCCTCCCCAGTCCCTGCCCCTCCCATGTCCCCAGTCCCCCTCCCAAGTCCCTGCCCCTCCCATGTCCCCTGTCCCCTCCCCAGTCCCTGCCCCTCCCAAGTCCCCAGTCCCCTCCCCAGTCCCTGCCCTTCCCAAGTCCCTGCCCCTCCCATGTCCCCAGTCCCTGCCCCTCCCATGTCCCCAGTCCCCTCCCCAGTCCTTGCCCCTCCCATGTCCCCAGTCCCTTCCCCAGTCCCTGCCCCTCCCATGTCCCCAGTCCCCTCCCAAGTCCCCAATCCCCTCCCATGTCCCCAGTCCCCTCCCAAGTCCCTCACCCTCCCATGTCCCCAGTCCCCTCCCAAATCCCTGCCCCTCCCAAGTCCCTGCCCCTCCCATGTCCCCAGTCCCCTCCCAAGTCTCTGCCCCTCCCATGTCCCCAGTCCCCTCCCCAGTCTTTGCCCCTCCCAAGTCCCTGCCCCTCCCATGTCCCCAGTCCCCACCCAAGTCCCTGCCCATCCCAAGTCCCCAGTCCCCTCCCCAGTCCCTGCCCCTCCCATGTCCCCAGTCCCCTCCCCAGTCCCTGCCCTTCCCAAGTCCCTGCCCCTCCCATGTCCCCAGTCCCCTCCCAAGTCCCTGCCCCTCCCATGTCCCCAGTCCCCACCCAAGTCCCTGCCCCTCCCATGTCCCCAGTCCCCTCCCCAGTCCCTGCCACTCCCAAGTCCCTGCCCCTCCCATGTCCCCAATCCCCTCCCAAGTCCCTGCCCCTCCCTTGTCCCCAGTCCCCTCCCCAGTCCCTGCCCCTCCCCAGTCCCTGCCCCTCCCAAGTCCCTGCCCCTCCCATGTCCCCAGTCCCCACCCAAGTCCCTGCCCCTCACAAGTCCCTGCCCCTCCCAAGTCCCTGCCCCTCCCATGTCCCCAGTCCCCTCCCAAGTCCCCAATCCCCTCCCATGTCCCCAGTCCCCTCCCCAGTCCCTGCCACTCCCAAGTCCCTGCCCCTCCCAAGTCCCTGCCCCTCCCAAGTCCCTGCCCCTCCCATGTCCCCAGTCCCCTCCCCAGTCCCTGCCCTTCCCAAGTCCCTGCCCCTCCAATGTCCCCAGTCCCCTCCCAAGTCTCTGCCCCTCCCATGTCCCCAGTCCCCTCCCCAGTCCCTGCCACTCCCAAGTCTCTGCCCCTCCCATGTCCCCAGTCCCCTCCCCAGTCTTTGCCCCTCCCAAGTCCCTGCCCCTCCCATGTCCCCAGTCCCCACCCAAGTCCCTGCCCCTCCCATTTCCCCAGTCCCCTCCCATGTCCCCAGTCCCCACCCAAGTCTCTGCCCCTCCCATGTCCCCAGTCCCCTCCCCAGTCCCTGCCACTCCCAAGTCCCTGCCCCTCCCAAGTCCCTGCCCCTCCCATGTCCCCAGTCCCCTCCCCAGTCCCTGCCCCTCCCAAGTCCCTGCCCCTCCCATGTCCCCATTCCCCTCCCCAGTCCCTGCCCTTCCCAAGTCCCTGCCCCTCCCATGTCCCCAGTCCCCTCCCAAGTCCCCAATCCCCTCCCATGTCCCCAGTCCCCTCCCCAGTCCCTGCCACTCCCAAGTCCCTGCCCCTCTCATGTCCCCAGTCCCCTCCCCAGTCCCTGCCCTTCCCAAGTCCCTGCCCCTCCCATGTCCCCAATCCCCTCCCAAGTCCCTGCCCCTCCCTTGTCCCCAGTCCCCTCCCCAGTCCCTGCCCCTCCCAAGTCCCTGCCCCTCCCTTGTCCCCAGTCCCCTCCCCAGTCCCTGCCACACCCAAGTCCCTGCCCCTCCCATGTCCCCAGTCCCCTCCCCAAGTCCCTGCCCCTCCCATGTCCCCAGTCCCCTCCCAAGTCCCTGCCCCTCCCATGTCCCCAGTCCCCACCCAAGTCCCTGCCCCTCCCATGTCCCCAGTCCCCTCCCAAGTCCCTGTCCCTCCCATGTCCCCATTCCCCTCCCCAGTCCCTGCCCTTCCCAAGTCCCTGCCCCTCCCAAGTCCCTGCCCCTCCCATGTCCCCAGTCCCCTCCCAATCCCTGTCCCTCCCAAGACCCCAGTCCCCTCCCCAGTCCCTGCCCCTCCCAAGACCCCAGTCCCCTCCCAATCCCTGTCCCTCCCATGTCCCCAGTCCCCTCCCCAGTCCCTGCCACTCCCAAGTCCCTGCCCCTCCCATGTCACCAGTCCCCTCCCAAGTCCCTGCCCCTCCCATTTCCCCAGTCCCCTCCCATGTCCCCAGTCCCCTCCCAAGTCCCTGCCCCTCCCATTTCCCCAGTCCCCTCCCATGTCCCCAGTCCCCTCCCCAGTCCCTGCCACTCCCAAGTCCCTCCCCTCCCATGTCCCCAGTCCCCTCCCCAATCCCTGTCCCTCCCAAGACCCCAGTCCCCTCCCCAGTCCCTGCCCCTCCCAAGTCCCTGCCCCTCCCATGTCCCCAGTCCCCTTCCAAGTCCCTGCCCCTCCCGTGTCCCCAGTCTCCTCCCCAGTCCCTGCCCCTCCCAAGTCCCTGCCCCTCCCATGTCCCCAGTCCCCACCCAAGTCCCTGCCCCTCCCATGTCCCCAGTCCCCTCCCAAGTCCCTGCCCCTCCCAAGTCCCTGCCCCTCCCATGTCCCCAGTCCCCTCCCAAGTCCCTGCCCCTCCCAAGTCCCTGCCCCTCCCATGTCCCCAGTCCCCTCCCCAGTCCCTGCCACTCCCAAGTCCCTGCCCCTTCCATGTCCCCAATCCCCTCCAAAGTCCCTGCCCCTCCCTTGTCCACAGTCCCCTCCCCAGTCCCTGCCCCTCCCAAGTCCCTGCCCCTCCCATGTCCCCAGTCACCTCCCTAGTCCCTGCCCCTCCCATGTCCCCAGTCCCCACCCAAGTCCCTGCCCCTCCCGTGTCCCCAGTCCCCTCCCAAGTCTCTGCCCCTCCCAAGTCCCTGCCCCTCCCAAGTCCCTGCCCCTCCCATGTCCCCAGTCCCCTCCCCAATCCCTGTCCCTCCCAAGACCCCAGTCCCCTCCCCAGTCCCAGTCCCTGCCCCTCCCATGTCCCCAGTCCCCTTCCAAGTCCCTGCACCTCCCATGTCCCCAGTCCCCTCCCCAGTCCCTGCCCCTCCCAAGTCCCTGCCCCTCCCATGTCCCCAGTCCCCTCCCCAGTCCCTGCCACTCCCAAGTCCCTGCCCCTCCCATGTCCCCAGTCCCCTCCCAAGTCCCTGCCCCTCCCATGTCCCCAGTCCCCTCCCCAGTCCCTGCCCTTCCGAAGTCCCTGCCCCTCCCATGTCCCCAGTCCCCTCCCAAGTCCCCAATCCCCTCCCATGTCCCCAGTCCCCTCCCAAGTCCCTGCCCCTCCCATGTCCCCAAACCCCTCCCCAGTCCATGCCCCTCCAATGTCCCCAGTCCCCTCCCAAGTCTCTGCCCCTCCCATGTCCCCAGTCCCCTCCCAAGTCCCCAATCCCCTCCCATGTCCCCAGTCCCCTCCCAAGTCCCCAATCCCCTCCCATGTCCCAGTCCCCTCCCCAGTCCCTGCCACTCCCAAGTCTCTGCCCCTCCCATGTCCCCAGTCCCCTCCCCAGTCCCTGCCCCTCCCAAGTCCCTGCCCCTCCCATGTCCCCAGTCCCCTCCAAGTCCCTGCCCCTCCCATTTCCCCAGTCCCCTCCCAAGTCCCTGCCCCTCCCAAGTCCCTGCCCCTCCCATGTCCCCAATCCCCTCCCTAGTCCCTGCCCCTCCAATGTCCCCAGTCCCCTCCCAAGTCTCTGCCCCTCCCATGTCCCCAGTCCCCTCCCCAGTCCCTGCCACTCCCAAGTCTCTGCCCCTCCCATGTCCCCTGTCCCCACCCAAGTCCCTGCCCCTCCCATGTCCCCAGTCCCCTCCCAAGTCCCTGCCCCTCCCAAGTCCCTGCCCCTCCCATGTCCCCAGTCCCCTCCCAAGTCCCTGCCCCTCCCAAGTCCCTGCCCCTCCCATGTCCCCAGTCCCCTCCCCAGTCCCTGCCCCTCCCAAGTCCCTGCCCCTCCCATGTCCCCAGTCCCCTCCCTATTCCCTGCCCCTCCCATGTCCCCAGTCCCCACCCAAGTCCCTGCCCCTCCCAAGTCCCTGCCCCTCCCATGTCCCCAGTCCCCTCCCCAATCCCTGTCCCTCCCAAGACCCCAGTCCCCTCCCCAGTCCCTGCCCCTCCCATGTCCCCAGTCCCCTTCCAAGTCCCTGCACCTCCCATGTCCCCAGTCCCCTCCCCAGTCCCTGCCCCTCCCAAGTCCCTGCCCCTCCCATGTCCCCAGTCCCCTCCCCAGTCCCTGCCACTCCCAAGTCCCTGCCCCTCCCATGTCCCCAGTCCCCTCCCAAGTCCCTGCCCCTCCCATGTCCCCAGTCCCCTCCCCAGTCCCTGCCCTTCCAAGTCCCTGCCCCTCCCATGTCCCCAGTCCCCTCCCAAGTCCCCAATCCCCTCCCATGTCCCCAGTCCCCACCCAAGTCCCTGGCGCTCCCAAGTCCCTGCCCCTCCCATGTCCCCAGTCCCCTCCCCAATCCCTGTCCCTCCCAAGACCCCAGTCCCCTCCCCAGTCCCTGCCCCTCCCATGTCCCCAGTCCCCTCCCCAGTCCCTGCCCCTCCCAAGTCCCTGCCCCTCCCATGTCCCCAGTCCCCTCCCCAGTCCCTGCCACTCCCAAGTCCCTGCCCCTCCCATTTCCCAGTCCCCTCCCAAGTCCCTGCCCCTCCCAAGTCCCTGCCCCTCCCATGTCCCCAGTCCCCTCCCCAGTCCCTGCCACTCCCAAGTCTCTGCCCCTCCCATGTCCCCAGTCCCCACCCAAGTCCCTGCCCCTCCCATGTCCCCAGTCCCCTCCCAAGTCCCCAATCGCCTCCCATGTCCCCAGTCCCCTCCCCAGTCCCTGCCCCTCCCAAGTCCCTGCCCCTCCCATGTCCCCAGTCCCCTTCCAAGTCCCTGCACCTCCCATGTCCCCAGTCCCCTCCCATGTCCCCAGTCCCCTTCCAAGTCCCTGCCCCTCCCATGTCCCCAATCCCCTCCAAAGTCCCTGCCCCTCCCTTGTCCACAGTCCCCTCCCCAGTCCCTGCCCCTCCCAAGTCCCTGCCCCTCCCATGTCCCCAGTCCCCTCCCTAGTCCCTGCCCCTCCCCAGTCCCTGCCCCACCCAAGTCCCTGCCCCTCCCGTGTCCCCAGTCCCCTCCCCAGTCCCTGCCCCTCCCATGTCCCCAGTCCCCACCCAAGTCCCTGCCCCTCCCATGAACCCAGTCCCCCCCCAAGTCCCTGCCACTCCCAAGTCCCTGCCCTCCATGTCCCCAGTCCCCTCCCAAGTCCCCAATCCCCTCCCATGTCCCCAGTCCCCTCCCCAGTCCCTGCCACTCCCAAGTCTCTGCCCCTCCCATGTCCCCAGTCCCCTCCCCAGTCCCTGCCCCTCCCAAGTCCCTGCCCCTCCCATGTCCCCAGTCCCCTTCCAAGTCCCTGCACCTCCCATGTCCCCAGTCCCCTCCCCAGTCCCTGCCACTCCCAAGTCTCTGCCCCTCCCATGTCCCCAGTCCCCTCCCCAGTCTTTGCCCCTCCCAAGTCCCTGCCCCTCCCATGTCCCCAGTCCCCACCCAAGTCTCTGCCCCTCCCATGTCCCCAGTCCCCTCCCCAGTCCCTGCCACTCCAAGTCCCTGCCCCTCCCAAGTCCCTGCCCCTCCCATGTCCCCAGTCCCCACCCAAGTCTCTGCCCCTCCCATGTCCCCAGTCCCCTCCCAAGTCCCCAATCCCCTCCCATGTCCCCAGTCCCCTCCCCAGTCCCTGCCACTCCCAAGTCCCTGCCCCTCCCATGTCCCCAGTCCCCTCCCCAGTCCCTGCCCTTCCCAAGTCCCTGCCCCTCCCATGTCCCCAATCCCCTCCCAAGTCCCTGCCCCTCCCTTGTACCCAGTCCCCTCCCCAGTCCCTGCCCCTCCCATGTCCCCAATCCCCTCCCACGTCCCTGCCCCTCCCAAGTCCCCAGTCCCCTCCCAAGTCCCTGCCCCTCCCATGTCCCCAGTCCCCTCCCAAGTCCCCAATCCCCTCCCATGTCCCCAATCCCCTCCCAAATCCCTGCCCCTCCCAAATCCCCAATCCTCTCCCATGTCCCCAGTCCCCTCCCAGTCCCTGCCCCTCCCATTTACACAGTCCCCTCCCAAGTCCCTTTCCCTCCGATGTCCCCAGTCCCTCCCAAATCCCCAATCCCCTCCTATGTCTCCAGTCCCCTCCCCAGTCCCTGCCCCTCCCATGTCCCCAGTCCCCTCCCCATTCCCGGTCCCTCCCAAGTCCCCAGTCCCCACCTAAGTCACTGCCCCTCCCAAGTCCCTGCCCCTCCCATGTCCCCAGTCCCCTCCCCAGTCCCTGCCCCTCCCTTTTCCCCAGTCCCCTGCCCAGTCCCTGCCCCTCCAAGTCCCTGCCCCTCCCTTGTCCCCAGTCCCCTCGCCATTCCCTGCAACTCTCAAGTCCCTGCCCCTCCCTTTTCCCAGTCCCCTCCCCAGTCCCTGCCACTCCCAAGTCCCTGCCCCTCCAAGTCCCCAGTCCCCTCCCCAGTCCCTGCCACTCCCATGTCCCCAGTCCCCTCCCCAGTCCCTGCCCCTCCAATGTCCCCAGTCCCCTCCCAAGTCCCCAGTCCCCTCCCAACTCCCTGCCCCTCCCATGTCCCCAGTTCCCTCCCAAGTCCCTGCGACTCCCATGTCGCCAGTCCCCTCTCAAGTCCCTGCCCCTCCCATGTCCCCAGTCCCCTCCCCAGTCCCTGCCCCTCCCAAGTCCCTGCCCTTCCCAAGTCCCTGCCCCTGCCTTGTCCCAAGTCCCCTCCCAAGTCCCCAATCCCCTCCCATGTCCCCAATCCCCTCCCAAGTCCCTGCCTCTCCCAAATCCCCAATCCTCTCCCATGTCCCCAGTCCCCTCCCCAGTCCCTGCCCCTCCCATTTCCCCAGTCCCCTCCCAAGTCCCTGCCCCTCCCATGTCCCCAGTTCCCTCCCAAGTCCCTGCCCCTCCAATGTCCCCAGTCCCCTCCCCAGTCCCTGCCCCTCCCTTTTCCCCAGTCCCCTGCCCAGTCCCTGCCACTCCCAAGTCCCTGCCCCTCCCAAGTCCCCAGTCCCCTCCCCAGTCCCTGCCCCTCCCATGTCCCCAGTCCCCTCCCAAGTCCCTGCACCTGACATGTCCCCAGTCCCCACCCAAGTCCCTGCCCCTCCCAAGTCCCCAGTCCCCTCCCCAGTACCTGCCCCTCCCATGTCCCCAGTCCCCACCCAAGTCCCTGCCCCTCCCATGTCCCCAGTCCCCTCCCCAGTCCCTGCCACTCCCAAGTCCCTGCCCCTCCCAAGTCCCCAGTCCCCTCCCCAGTCCCTGCCCCTCCCTTTTCCCCCACTCCCTCCCAATCCCTGCCCCTCCCATGTCCCCAGTCCCCTCCCAAGTCCCTGCCACTCCCATGTCCCCAGTCCCCTCCCCAGTCCCTGCCCCTCCCATGTCCCCATTCCCCTCCCCAGTCCCTGCCCCTCCCAAGTCCCTGTCCCTCCCTTGTCCCCAGTCCCCTCCCCAGTCCCTGCCACTCCCAATCCCTGCCCCTCCCATGTCCCCAGTCCCCTCCCAAGTCCCTGCCCCTCCAATGTCCCCAGTCCCCTCCCAAGTCCCTGCCCATCCCATGTCCCCACTCCCCTCCCCAGTCCCTGCCCCTCCCAAGTCCCTGCCCCTCCCTTGTCCCCAGTCCCCTCCCCAGTCCCTGCCCCTCCCGAGTCCCTGCCCCTCCCATGTCCCCAGTTCCCTCCCAAGTCCCTGCCACTCCCATGTCCCCAGTCCCCTTTCAAGTCCCTGCCCCTCCATGTCCCCAGTCCCCTCCCCAGTCCCTGCCCCTCCCATGTCCCCAGTCCCCTCCCCATTCCCGGTCCCTCCCAAGTCCCCAGTCCCCACCTAAGTCCCTGCCCCTCCCGAGTCCCTGCCCCTCCCATTTCCCCAGTCCCCTCCCGAGTCCCTGCCCCTCCCTTTTCCCCACTCCCTCCCAATCCCTGCCCCTCCCATGTCCCCAGTCCCCTCCCAAGTCCCTGCCACTCCCATGTCCGCAGTCCCCTCCCAAGTCCCTGCCCATCCCATGTCCCCATTCCCCTCCCCAGTCCCTGCCCCTCCCAAGTCCCTGCCCCTCCCGTGTCCCCAGTCCCCTCCCAAGTCCCTGCCCCTTCCAAGTGCCCAGTTCCCTCCCCAGTCCCTGCCCCTCACATGTCCCCAGTCCCCACCCAAGTCCCTGCCCCTCCCTTGTCCCCAGTCCCCTCCCCAGTCCCTGCCACTCCCACGTCCCTGCCCCTCCCATGTCCCCAGTCCCCTCCCAAGTCCCTGCCCCTTCCAAGTGCCCAGTTCCCTCCCCAGTCCCTGCCCCTCACATGTCCCCAGTCCCCACCCAAGTCCCTGCCCCTCCCAAGTCCCAGTCCCCTCCCAAGTCCCTGCCCCTCCCATGTCCCCAGTTCCCTCCCAAGTCCCTGCCCCTCCCATGTCCCCAGTCCCCTCCCCAGTCCCTGCCCCTCCCATGTCCCCAATACCCTCCCACGTCCCTGCCCCTCCCAAGTCCCCAGTCCCCTCCCAAGTCCCTGCCCCTCCCATGTCCCCAGTCCCCTCCCAAGTCCCCAATCCCCTCCCATGTCCCCAATCCCCTCCCAAATCCCTGCCCCTCCCAAATCCCCAATCCTCTCCCATGTCCCCAGTCCCCTCCCCAGTCCCTGCCCCTCCCATTTACACAGTCCCCTCCCAAGTCCCTTTCCCTCCGATGTCCCCAGTCCCCTCCCAAATCCCCAATCCCCTCCTATGTCTCCAGTCCCCTCCCCAGTCCATGCCCCTCCCATGTCCCCAGTTCCCTCCCAAGTCCCTGCCCCTCCCATGTCCCCAGTCCCCTCCCCAGTCCCTGCCCCTCCCATGTCCCCAATCCCCTCCCACGTCCCTGCCCCTCCCAAGTCCCCAGTCCCCTCCCAAGTCCCTGCCCCTCCCATGTCCCCAGTCCCCTCCCAAGTCCCCAATCCCCTCCCATGTCCCCAATCCCCTCCCAAATCCCTGCCCCTCCCAAATCCCCAATCCTCTCCCATGTCCCCAGTCCCCTCCCCAGTCCCTGCCCCTCCCATTTACACAGTCCCCTCTCAAGTCCCTTTCCCTCCGATGTCCCCAGTCCCTCCCAAATCCCCAATCCCCTCCTATGTCTCCAGTCCCCTCCCCAGTCCCTGCCCCTCCCATGTCCCCAGTCCCCTCCCCATTCCCGGTCCCTCCCAAGTCCCCAGTCCCCACCTAAGTCCCTGCCCCTCCCAAGTCCCTGCCCCTCCCATGTCCCCAGTCCCCTCCCAAGTCCCTGCCCCTCCCAAGTCCCTGCCCCTCCATGTCCCCAGTCCCCTCCCCAGTCCCTGCCCCTCCCTTTTCCCCAGTCCCCTGCCCAGTCCCTGCCCCTCCCAAGTCCCTGCCCCTCCCTTGTCCCCAGTCCCCTCCCCATTCCCTGCAACTCTCAAGTCCCTGCCCCTCCCTTTTCCCCAGTCCCCTCCCCAGTCCCTGCCACTCCCAAGTCCCTGCCCCTCCCAAGTCCCCAGTCCCCTCCCCAGTCCCTGCCACTCCCATGTCCCCAGTCCCCTCCCCAGTCCCTGCCCCTCCAATGTCCCCAGTCCCCTCCCATGTCCCCAGTCCCCTCCCAAGTCCCTGCCCCTCCCGTGTCCCCAGTCCCCTCCCAAGTCCCTGCCCCTTCCAAGTGCCCAGTTCCCTCCCCAGTCCCTGCCCCTCACATGTCCCCAGTCCCCACCCAAGTCCCTGCCCCTCCCTTGTCCCCAGTCCCCTCCCCAGTCCCTGCCACTCCCACGTCCCTGCCCCTCCCATGTCCCCAGTCCCCTCCCAAGTCCCTGCCCCTTCCAAGTGCCCAGTTCCCTCCCAGTCCCTGCCCCTCACATGTCCCCAGTCCCCACCCAAGTCCCTGCCCCTCCCAAGTCCCCAGTCCCCTCCCAAGTCCCTGCCCCTCCCATGTCCCCAGTTCCCTCCCAAGTCCCTGCCCCTCCCATGTCCCCAGTACCCTCCCCAGTCCCTGCCCCTCCCATGTCCCCAATCCCCTCCCACGTCCCTGCCCCTCCCAAGTCCCCAGTCCCCTCCCAAGTCCCTGCCCCTCCCATGTCCCCAGTCCCCTCCCAAGTCCCCAATCCCCTCCCATGTCCCCAATCCCCTCCCAAATCCCTGCCCCTCCCAAATCCCAATCCTCTCCCATGTCCCCAGTCCCCTCCCCAGTCCCTGCCCCTCCCATTTACACAGTCCCCTCCCAAGTCCCTTTCCCTCCGATGTCCCCAGTCCCCTCCCAAATCCCCAATCCCCTCCTATGTCTCCAGTCCCCTCCCAGTCCCTGCCCCTCCCATGTCCCCAGTCCCCTCCCCATTCCCGGTCCCTCCCAAGTCCCCAGTCCCCACCTAAGTCCCTGCCCCTCCCAAGTCCCTGCCCCTCCCATGTCCCCAGTCCCCTCCCAAGTCCCTGCCCCTCCCAAGTCCCTGCCCCTCCCATGTCCCCAGTCCCCTCCCCAGTCCCTGCCCCTCCCTTTTCCCCAGTCCCCTGCCCAGTCCCTGCCCCTCCCAAGTCCCTGCCCCTCCCTTGTCCCCAGTCCCCTCGCCATTCCCTGCAACTCTCAAGTCCCTGCCCCTCCCTTTTCCCCAGTCCCCTCCCCAGTCCCTGCCACTCCCAAGTCCCTGCCCCTCCCAAGTCCCCAGTCCCTCCCCAGTCCCTGCCACTCCCATGTCCCCAGTCCCCTCCCCAGTCCCTGCCCCTCCAATGTCCCCAGTCCCCTCCCAAGTCCCCAGTCCCCTCCCAACTCCCTGCCCCTCCCATGTCCCCAGTTCCCTCCCAAGTCCCTGCGACTCCCATGTCGCCAGTCCCCTCTCAAGTCCCTGCCCCTCCCATGTCCCCAGTCCACTCCCAAGTCCCTGCCCTTCCCAAGTCCCTGCCCCTGCCTTGTCCCAAGTCCCCTCCCAAGTCCCCAATCCCCTCCCATGTCCCCAATCCCCTCCCAAGTCCCTGCCTCTCCCAAATCCCCAATCCTCTCCCATGTCCCCAGTCCCCTCCCCAGTCCCTGCCCCTCCCATTTCCCCAGTCCCCTCCCAAGTCCCTGCCCCTCCCATGTCCCCAGTTCCCTCCCAAGTCCCTGCCCCTCCCATGTCCCCAGTCCCCTCCCCAGTCCCTGCCCCTCCCTTTTCCCCAGTCCCCTGCCCAGTCCCTGCCACTCCCCAGTCCCTGCCCCTCCCATGTCCCCAGTCCCCTCCCAAGTCCCTGCACCTGACATGTCCCCAGTCCCCACCCAAGTCCCTGCCCCTCCCAAGTCCCCAGTCCCCTCCCCAGTCCCTGCCCCTCCCATGTCCCCAGTCCCCACCCAAGTCCCTGCCCCTCCCATGTCCCCAGTCCCCTCCCCAGTCCCTGCCACTCCCAAGTCCCTGCCCCTCCCATGTCCCAGTCCCCTCCCCAGTCCCTGCCCCTCCCTTTTCCCCACTCCCTCCCAATCCCTGCCCCTCCCATGTCCCCAGTCCCCTCCCAAGTCCGGGCCACTCCCATGTCCCCAGTCCCCTGCCCAGTCCCTGCCCCTCCCATGTCCCCATTCCCCTCCCCCGTCCCTGCCCCTCCCAAGTCCCTGTCCCTCCCTTGTCCCCAGTCCCCTCCCCAGTCCCTGCCACTCCCACGTCCCTGCCCCTCCCATGTCCCCAGTCCCCTCCTAAGTCCCTGCCCCTTCCAAGTGCCCAGTTCCCTCCCCAGTCCCTGCCCCTCACATGTCCCCAGTCCCCAACCAAGTCCCTGCCCCTCCCAAGTCCCCAGTCCCCTCCCAAGTCCCTGCCCCTCCCATGTCCCCAGTTCCCTCCCAAGTCCCTGCCACTCCCATGTCCCTAGTCCACTCTCAAGTCCCTGCCCCTCCCATGTCCCCAGTCCCCTCCCCAGTCCCTGCCCCTCCCATGTCCCCAATCCCCTCCCAAGTCCCTGCCCCTCCCAAGTCCCCAGTCCCCTCCCAAGTCCCTGCCCCTCCATGTCCCCAGTCCCCTCCCAAGACCCCAATCCCCTCCCATGTCCCCAATCCCCTCCCAAGTCCCTGCCCCTCCCAAGTCCCCAGTCCCCTCCCAAGTCCCTGCCCCTCCCATGTCCCCAGTCCCCTCCCAAATCCCCAATCCCCTCCCATGTCCCCAATCCCCTCCCAAATCCTGCCCCTCCCAAATCCCCAATCCTCTCCCATGTCCCCAGTCCCCTCCCAAGTCCCTGGCCCTCCCATGTCCCAAGTCCCCTCCCAAATCCCCAATCCCCTCCTATGTCTCCAGTCCCCTCCCCAGTCCCTGCCCCTCCCATGTCCCCAGTCCCCTCCCCATTCCCGGTCCCTCCCATGTCCCCAGTCTCCACCTAAGTCCCTGCCCCTCCCAAGTCCCTAGTCCCCTCCCCACTCCCTGCCCCTCCCATGTCCCCAGTCCCCTCCCCAGTCCCTTCCACTCCCAAGTCCCTGCCCCTCCCATGTCCCCAGTCCCCTCCCCAGTCCCTGCCCCTCCCTTTTCCCCAGACCCCTGCCCAGTCCCTGCCCCTCCGAAGTCCCTGCCCCTCCCTTGTCCCCAGTTCCCTCCCCATTCCCTGCAACTCCCAAGTCCCTGCCCCTCCCATGTCCCCAGTCCCCTCTCAAGTCCCTGCCCCTCCCTTTTCCCCAGTCCCCTCCCCAGTCCCTGCCACTCCAAGTCCCTGCCCCTCCCAAGTCCCCAGTCCCCTCCCCAGTCCCTGCCCCTCCCATGTCCCCAGTCCCCTCCCAAGTCCCTGCACCTGACATGTCCCCAGTCCCCACCCAAGTCCCTGCCCCTCCCAAGTCCCCAGTCCCCTCCCCAGTCCCTGCCCCTCCCATGTCCCCAGTCCCCTCCCAAGTCCCTGCACCTGACATGTCCCCAGTCCCCACCCAAGTCCCTGCCCCTCCCAAGTCCCCAGTCCCCTCCAAGTCACTGCCCCTCCCATGTCCCCAGTCCCCTCCCCAGTCCCTGCCACTCCCAAGTCCCTGCACCTCCCATGTCCCCAGTCCCCTCCCCAGTCCCTGCCCCTCCCTTTTCCCCACTCCCTCCCAATCCCTGCCCCTCCCATGTCCCCAGTCCCCTCCCAAGTCCCTGCCACTCCCATGTCCCCAGTCCCCTCCCAAGTCCCTGCCCATCCCATGTCCCTGCCCCACCCATGTCCCCAGTCCCCTCCCCAGTCCCTGCCCCTCCCAAGTCCCTGCCCCACCCATGTCCCCAGTCCCCTTCCCAAGTCCCTGCCCTGCCTTGTCCCAAGTCCCCTCCCAAGTCCCCAATCCCCTCCCATGTCCCCAATCCCCTCCCAAATCCCTGCCCCTCCCAAATCCCCAATCCTCTCCCATGTCCCCAGTCCCCTCCAAATCCCCAATCCCCTCCTATGTCTCCAGTCCCCTCCCCAGTCCCTGCCCCTCCCATGTCCCCAGTCCCCTCCCCATTCCCGGTCCCTCCCAAGTCCCCAGTCCCCACCTAAGTCCCTGACCCTCCCAAGTCCCTAGTCCCCTCCCCACTCCCTGCCCCTCCCATGTCCCCAGTCCCCTCCCAAGTCCCTGCCCCTCCCAAGTCCCTGCCCCTCCCATGTCCCCAGTCCCCTCCCCAGTCCCTGCCACTCCCAAGTCCCTGCCCCTTCCATGTCCTCAGTCCCCTCCCCAGTCCCTGCCCCTCCCTTTTCCCCAATCCCTCCCAATCCCTGCCCCTCCCATGTCCCCAGTCCCCTCCCAAGTCCCTGCCACTCCCATGTCCCCAGTCCCCTCCCAAGTCCCTGCCCATCCCATGTCCCCATTCCCCTCCCCAGTCCCTGCCCCTCCCAAGTCCCTGCCCCTCCCTTGTCCCCAGTCCCCTCCCCAGTCCCTGCCACTCCCAAGTCCCTGCCCCTCCCATGTCCCCAGTCCCCTCTCAAGTCCCTGCCCCTCCCTTTTCCCCAGTCCCCTCCCCAGTCCCTGCCACTCCCAAGTCCCTGCCCCTCCCAAGTCCCCAGTCCCCTCCCATTCCCTGACCCTCCCATGTCCCCAGTCCCCTCCCATGTCCCTGCCCCTCCCTTTTCCCAGTCCCCTCCCCAGTCCCTGCCACTCCCAAGTCCCTGCCCCTCCCATGTCCCCAGTCCCCTCCCCAGTCCCTGCCCCATCCCAAGTTCCCAGTCCCCTCCCCAGTCCCTGCCCCTCACATGTCCCCAGTCCCCACCCAAGTCTCTGCCCCTCCCAAGTCCCCAGTCCCCTCCCAAGTCCCCAATCCCCTCCCATGTCCCAAATCCCCTCCCAAGTCCCTGCCCCTCCCATTTACCCAGTCCCCTCCCAAGTCCCTGCGCCTCCCAAGTCCCCAGTCCCCTCCCAAGTCCCTGCCCCTCCCATGTCCCCAGTCCCCTCCCCAGTCTCTGCCCCTTCCTTTTCCCCAGTCCCCTCCCAAGTCCCTACCCCTCCCATGTCCCCAGTCACCTCCCAAGTCCCTGCCACTCCCATGTCCCCAGTCCCCTCCCAGGTCCCTGCCCCTCCTATGTCCCCAGTCCCCTCGCCAGTCCTTGCCCCTCCCAAGTCCCCAGTCCCGTCCCCAGTCCCTGCCCCTCCCAAGTCCCCAGTCCCCTCCCCAGTCCCTGCCCCTCCCTTTTCCCAGTCCCCTCCCAAGTCCCTACCCCTCCCATGTCCCCAGTCCCCTCCCCAGTCCCTGCCCCTCCCATGTCCCCAGTCCCCTCCCAAGTCCCTGCCCCTCCCATGTCCCCAGTCCCCTCCCCAGTCCCTGCCCCTCCCAAGTCCGTACTCCTCCCATGTCCCCAGTCCCCTCCCGAGTCCCTGCCCTTCCCAAGTCCCCAGTCCCCTCCCCAGTCCCTGCCCCTCCCATGTCCCCAGTCCCCATCCCAAGTCCCTGCCCCTCCCAAGTCCCTGCCCCTCCCAAGTCCCTGCCTCTCCCATGTCCCCAGTCCCCTCCCAAGTTCCCAGTCCCCTCCCCAGTCCCTGCCCCTCCCATGTCCCCAGTCCCCACCCAAGTCCCTGCCCCTCCCAAGTCCCAAGTCCCCTCCCCAGTCCCTGCCCCTCCCATGTCCCCAGTCCCCTCCCAAGTCCCTGCCCCTCCCAAGTCCCTGCCCCACCCATGTCCCCAGTCCCCTCCCCAGTCCCTGCCCCTCCCATGTCCCAGTCCCCTCCCCAGTCCCTCCCCCTCCCAAGTTCCCAGTCCCCTCTCAAGTCCCTGCCCCTCCCATGTCCCCAGTCCCCCTCCCCAGTCCCTGCCCCTCCCATGTCCCCAGTCCCCTCCCCAGTCCCTGCCCCTCCCTTTTCCCCAGTCCCTCCCAATCCCTGCCCCTCCCATGTCCCCAGTCCCCTCCCAAGTCCCTGCCCCTCCCTTTTCCCCAGTCCCCTCCACAGTCCCTGCCACTCCCAAGTCCCTGCCCCTCCCATGTCCCCAGTCCCCTCCCCAGTCCCTGCCCCTCCCATGTCCCCAGTCCCCTCCCAAGTCCCCAGTCCCCTCCCAAGTCCCTGACCCACCCATGTCCCCAGTCCCCTCCCCAGTCCCTGCCCCTCCCAAGTCCCTGCCCCTCCCATGTCCCCAGTTCCCTCCCAACTCCCTGCCACTCCCATGTCCCCAGTCCCCTCCCCAGTCCCTGCCTCTCCCATGTCCCCAGTCCCCTCCCAAGTCCCCAGTCCCCTCCCAACTCCCTGCCCCTCCCATGTCCCCAGTTCCCTCCCAAGTCCCTGCGACTCCCATGTCGCCAGTCCCCTCTCAAGTCCCTGCCCCTCCCATGTCCCCAGTCCCCTCCCCAGTCCCTGCCCCTCCCATGTCCCCAGTCCCCTCCCCAGTCCCTGCCACTCCCAAGTCCCTGCCCCTCCCATGTCCCCAATCCCCTCCCAAGTCCCTGACCCTCCCTTGTCCCCAGTCCCCTCCCCAGTCCCTGCCCCTCCCAAGACCCCAGTCCCCTCCCCAGTTCCTGCCCCTCCCATTTCCCCAGTCCCCTCCCCAGTCCCTGCCCCTCCCAAGTCCCTGCCCCTCCCATGTCCCCAGTCCCCTCCCCAGTCCCTGCCCCTCCCAAGTCCCTGCCCCACCCATGTCCCCAGTCCCCTCCCAAGTCCCCAATCCCCTCCCATGTCCCCAGTCCCCTCCCAAGTCCCTGCCCCTCCCAATTCCCTGCCCCTCCCATGTCCCCAGTCCCCTCCCCAGTCCCTGCCCCTCCCAAGTCCCTGCCCCTCCCATGTCCCCAGTCCCCACCCAAGTCCCTGCCCCTCCCATGTTCCCAGTCCCCTCCCAAGTCCCTGCCCCTCCCATGTCCCCAGACCCCTCCCCAGTCCCTGCCACTCCCAAGTCCCTGCCCCTCCCATGTCCCCAGTCCCCTCCCCAGTCCCTGCCCCTCCCATGTCCCCAGTCCCCTCCCAAGTCCCTGCCCCTCCCATGTCCCCAGTCCCCTCCCAAGTCCCTGCCCCTCCCATGTCCCCAGTCCCCTCCCCAGTCCCTGCCCCTCCCAAGTCCCTTCCCCTCCCATGTCCCCAATCCCCTCCCAAGTCCCTGCCCCTCCCATGTCCCCAGTCCCCTCCCAAGTCCCCAATCCCCTCCCATGTCCCCAGTCCCCTCCCCAGTCCCTGCCCCTCCCAAGTCCCTGCCCCTCCCATGTCCCCAGTCCCCTCCCCAGTCCCTGCCACTCCCAAGTCCCTGCCCCTCCCATGTCCCCAGTCCCCTCCCCAGTCCCTGCCACTCCCAAGTCCCTGCCACTCCCATGTCCCCAGTCCCCTCCCAAGTCCCTGCACCTCCAATGTCCCCAGTCCCCTCCAAAGTCCCCAATCCCCTCCCATGTTCACAGTCCTCTCCCAAGTCCCTGCCCCTCCCATGTCCCCAGTCCCCTCCCCAGTCCCTGTCCCTCCCAAGACCCCAGTCCCCTCCCCAGTCCCTGCCCCTCCCATTTCCCCAGTCCCCTCCCAAGTCCCTGCACCTCCCATGTCCCCAGTCCCCTCCCAAGTGCCTGCCCCTCCAATGTCCTCAGTCCCCTCCCCAGTCCCTGCCACTCCCAAGTCCCTGCCCCTCCCATGTCCCCAGTCCCCTCCCCAATCCCTGTCCCTCCCAAGACCCAAGTCCCCTCCCCAGTCCCTGCCCCTCCCATTTCCCCAGTCCCCTCCCAAGTCCATGCACCTCCCATGTCCCCAGTCCCCTCCCAAGTGCCTGCCCCTCCCATGTCCCCAGTCCCCTCCCCAGTCCCTGCCACTCCCAAGTCCCTGCCCCTCCCATGTCCCCAGTCCCCTCCCCAGTCCCTGCCCCTCCCATGTCCCCAGTCCCCTCCCCAGTCCCTGCCACTCCCAAGTCCCTGCACCTCCCATGTCCCCAGTCCCCTCCCCAGTCCCTGCCCCTCCATGTCCCCAGTCCCCTCCCCAGTCCCTGCCCTTCCCAAGTCCCTGCCCCTCCTATGTCCCCAGTGCCCTCCAAAGTCCCCAATCCCCTCCCATGTCCCCAGTCCCCTCCCCAGTCCCTGCCACTCCCAAGTCCCTGCCCCTCCCTTGTCCCCAGTCCCCTCCCAAGTCCCCAATCCCCTCCCATGTCCCCAGTCCCCTCCCCAGTCCCTGCCCTTCCCAAGTCCCTGCCCCTCCCATGTCCCGTGTCCCCTCCCCAGTCCCTGCCCCTCCCTTTTCCCCAGTCCCTCCCAATCCCTGCCCCTCCCATGTCCCCAGTCCCCTCCCAAGTCCCTGCCCCTCCAATGTCCCCAGTCCCCTCCCAAGTCCCTGCCCATCCCATGTCCCCACTCCCCTCCCCAGTCCCTGCCCCTCCCAAGTCCCTGCCCCTCCCTTGTCCCCAGTCCCCTCCCCAGTCCCTGCCCCTCCCGAGTCCCTGCCCCTCCCATGTCCCCAGTCCCCTCCCAAGTCTCCAGTCCCCTCCCCAGTCCCTGCCCCTCCCATGTCCCCAGTCCCCTCCCCATTCCCGGTCCCTCCCAAGTCCCCAGTCCCCACCTAAGTCCCTGACCCTCCCAAGTCCCTAGTCCCCTCCCCACTCCCTGCCCCTCCCATGTCCCCAGTCCCCTCCCAAGTCCCTGCCCCTCCCAAGTCCCTGCCCCTCCCATGTCCCCAGTCCCCTCCCCAGTCCCTGCCCCTCCCTTTTCCCCAATCCCTCCCAATCCCTGCCCCTCCCATGTCCCCAGTCCCCTCCCAAGTCCCTGCCACTCCCATGTCCCCAGTCCCCTCCCAAGTCCCTGCCCATCCCATGTCCCCATTCCCCTCCCCAGTCCCTGCCCCTCCCAAGTCCCTGCCCCTCCCTTGTCCCCAGTCCCCTCCCCAGTCCCTGCCACTCCCAAGTCCCTGCCCCTCCCATGTCCCCAGTCCCCTCTCAAGTCCCTGCCCCTCCCTTTTCCCCAGTCCCCTCCCCAGTCCCTGCCACTCCCAAGTCCCTGCCCCTCCCAAGTCCCCAGTCCCCTCCCCATTCCCTGACCCTCCCATGTCCCCAGTCCCCTCCCAAGTCCCTGCCCCTCCCTTTTCCCCAGTCCCCTCCCCAGTCCCTGCCCCATCCCAAGTTCCCAGTCCCCTCCCCAGTCCCTGCCCCTCACATGTCCCCAGTCCCCACCCAAGTCTCTGCCCCTCCCAAGTCCCCAGTCCCCTCCCAAGTCCCCAATCCCCTCCCATGTCCCAAATCCCCTCCCAAGTCCCTGCCCCTCCCATTTACCCAGTCCCCTCCCAAGTCCCTCCGCCTCCCAAGTCCCCAGTCCCCTCCCAAGTCCCTGCCCCTCCCATGTCCCCAGTCCCCTCCCCAGTCTCTGCCCCTTCCTTTTCCCCAGTCCCCTCCCAAGTCCCTACCCCTCCCATGTCCCCAGTCACCTCCCAAGTCCCTGCCACTCCCATGTCCCCAGTCCCCTCCCAGGTCCCTGCCCCTCCTATGTCCCCAGTCCCCTCGCCAGTCCTTGCCCCTCCCAAGTCCCCAGTCCCGTCCCCAGTCCCTGCCCCTCCCAAGTCCCCAGTCCCCTCCCCAGTCCCTGCCCCTCCCTTTTCCCCAGTCCCCTCCCAAGTCCCTACCCCTCCCATGTCCCCAGTCCCCTCCCCAGTCCCTGCCCCTCCCATGTCCCCAGTCCCCTCCCAAGTCCCTGCCCCTCCCATGTCCCCAGTCCCCTCCCCAGTCCCTGCCCCTCCCAAGTCCGTACTCCTCCCATGTCCCCAGTCCCCTCCCGAGTCCCTGCCCTTCCCAAGTCCCCAGTCCCCTCCCCAGTCCCTGCCCCTCCCATTTCCCCAGTCCCCTCCCAAGTCCCTGCACCTCCCATGTCCCCAGTCCCCTCCCAAGTGCCTGCCCCTCCAATGTCCTCAGTCCCCTCCCCAGTCCCTGCCACTCCCAAGTCCCTGCCCCTCCCATGTCCCCAGTCCCCTCCCCAATCCCTGTCCCTCCCAAGACCCAAGTCCCCTCCCCAGTCCCTGCCCCTCCCATTTCCCCAGTCCCCTCCCAAGTCCATGCACCTCCCATGTCCCCAGTCCCCTCCCAAGTGCCTGCCCCTCCCATGTCCCCAGTCCCCTCCCCAGTCCCTGCCACTCCCAAGTCCCTGCCCCTCCCATGTCCCCAGTCCCCTCCCCAGTCCCTGCCCCTCCCATGTCCCCAGTCCCCTCCCCAGTCCCTGCCACTCCCAAGTCCCTGCACCTCCCATGTCCCCAGTCCCCTCCCCAGTCCCTGCCCCTCCCATGTCCCCAGTCCCCTCCCCAGTCCCTGCCCTTCCCAAGTCCCTGCCCCTCCTATGTCCCCAGTGCCCTCCAAAGTCCCCAATCCCCTCCCATGTCCCCAGTCCCCTCCCCAGTCCCTGCCACTCCCAAGTCCCTGCCCCTCCCTTGTCCCCAGTCCCCTCCCAAGTCCCCAATCCCCTCCCATGTCCCCAGTCCCCTCCCCAGTCCCTGCCCTTCCCAAGTCCCTGCCCCTCCCATGTCCCGTGTCCCCTCCCCAGTCCCTGCCCCTCCCTTTTCCCCAGTCCCTCCCAATCCCTGCCCCTCCCATGTCCCCAGTCCCCTCCCAAGTCCCTGCCCCTCCAATGTCCCCAGTCCCCTCCCAAGTCCCTGCCCATCCCATGTCCCCACTCCCCTCCCCAGTCCCTGCCCCTCCCAAGTCCCTGCCCCTCCCTTGTCCCCAGTCCCCTCCCCAGTCCCTGCCCCTCCCGAGTCCCTGCCCCTCCCATGTCCCCAGTCCCCTCCCAAGTCTCCAGTCCCCTCCCCAGTCCCTGCCCCTCCCATGTCCCCAGTCCCCTCCCCATTCCCGGTCCCTCCCAAGTCCCCAGTCCCCACCTAAGTCCCTGACCCTCCCAAGTCCCTAGTCCCCTCCCCACTCCCTGCCCCTCCCATGTCCCCAGTCCCCTCCCAAGTCCCTGCCCCTCCCAAGTCCCTGCCCCTCCCATGTCCCCAGTCCCCTCCCCAGTCCCTGCCACTCCCAAGTCCCTGCCCCTTCCATGTCCCCAGTCCCCTCCCCAGTCCCTGCCCCTCCCTTTTCCCCAATCCCTCCCAATCCCTGCCCCTCCCATGTCCCCAGTCCCCTCCCAAGTCCCTGCCACTCCCATGTCCCCAGTCCCCTCCCAAGTCCCTGCCCATCCCATGTCCCCATTCCCCTCCCCAGTCCCTGCCCCTCCCAAGTCCCTGCCCCTCCCTTGTCCCCAGTCCCCTCCCCAGTCCCTGCCACTCCCAAGTCCCTGCCCCTCCCATGTCCCCAGTCCCCTCTCAAGTCCCTGCCCCTCCCTTTTCCCCAGTCCCCTCCCCAGTCCCTGCCACTCCCAAGTCCCTGCCCCTCCCAAGTCCCCAGTCCCCTCCCCATTCCCTGACCCTCCCATGTCCCCAGTCCCCTCCCAAGTCCCTGCCCCTCCCTTTTCCCCAGTCCCCTCCCCAGTCCCTGCCACTCCCAAGTCCCTGCCCCTCCCATGTCCCCAGTCCCCTCCCCAGTCCCTGCCCCATCCCAAGTTCCCAGTCCCCTCCCCAGTCCCTGCCCCTCACATGTCCCCAGTCCCCACCCAAGTCTCTGCCCCTCCCAAGTCCCCAGTCCCCTCCCAAGTCCCCAATCCCCTCCCATGTCCCAAATCCCCTCCCAAGTCCCTGCCCCTCCCATTTACCCAGTCCCCTCCCAAGTCCCTGCGCCTCCCAAGTCCCCAGTCCGCTCCCAAGTCCCTGCCCCTCCCATGTCCCCAGTCCCCTCCCCAGTCTCTGCCCCTTCCTTTTCCCCAGTCCCCTCCCAAGTCCCTACCCCTCCCATGTCCCCAGTCACCTCCCAAGTCCCTGCCACTCCCATGTCCCCAGTCCCCTCCCAGGTCCCTGCCCCTCCTATGTCCCCAGTCCCCTCGCCAGTCCTTGCCCCTCCCAAGTCCCCAGTCCCGTCCCCAGTCCCTGCCCCTCCCAAGTCCCCAGTCCCCTCCCCAGTCCCTGCCCCTCCCTTTTCCCCAGTCCCCTCCCAAGTCCCTACCCCTCCCATGTCCCCAGTCCCCTCCCCAGTCCCTGCCCCTCCCATGTCCCCAGTCCCCTCCCAAGTCCCTGCCCCTCCCATGTCCCCAGGCCCCTCCCCAGTCCCTGCCCCTCCCAAGTCCGTACTCCTCCCATGTCCCCAGTCCCCTCCCGAGTCCCTGCCCTTCCCAAGTCCCCAGTCCCCTCCCCAGTCCCTGCCCCTCCCATGTCCCCAGTCCCCATCCCAAGTCCCTGCCCCTCCCAAGTCCCTGCCCCTCCCAAGTCCCTGCCTCTCCCATGTCCCCAGTCCCCTCCCAAGTTCCCAGTCCCCTCCCCAGTCCCTGCCCCTCCCATGTCCCCAGTCCCCACCCAAGTCCCTGCCCCTCCCAAGTCCCCAGTCCCCTCCCCAGTCCCTGCCCCTCCCATGTCCCCAGTCCCCTCCCAAGTCCCTGCCCCTCCCAAGTCCCTGCCCCACCCATGTCCCCAGTCCCCTCCCCAGTCCCTGCCCCTCCCATGTCCCCAGTCCCCTCCCCAGTCCCTCCCCCTCCCAAGTTCCCAGTCCCCTCTCAAGTCCCTGCCCCTCCCATGTCCCCAGTCCCCTCCCCAGTCCCTGCCCCTCCCATGTCCCCAGTCCCCTCCCCAGTCCCTGCCCCTCCCTTTTCCCCAGTCCCTCCCAATCCCTGCCCCTCCCATGTCCCCAGTCCCCTCCCAAGTCCCTGCCCCTCCCTTTTCCCCAGTCCCCTCCCCAGTCCCTGCCACTCCAAGTCCCTGCCCCTCCCATGTCCCCAGTCCCCTCCCCAGTCCCTGCCCCTCCCATGTCCCCAGTCCCCTCCCAAGTCCCCAGTCCCCTCCCAAGTCCCTGACCCACCCATGTCCCCAGTCCCCTCCCCAGTCCCTGCCCCTCCCGAGTCCCTGCCTCTCCCATTTCCCCAGTCCCCTCCCAAGTCCCTGCCCCTCCCATGTCCCCAGTTCCCTCCCAACTCCCTGCCACTCCCATGTCCCCAGTCCCCTCCCCAGTCCCTGCCCCTCCCATGTCCCCAGTCCCCTCCCAAGTCCCCAGTCCCCTCCCAACTCCCTGCCCCTCCCATGTCCCCAGTTCCCTCCCAAGTCCCTGCGACTCCCATGTCGCCAGTCCCCTCTCAAGTCCCTGCCCCTCCCATGTCCCCAGTCCCCTCCCCAGTCCCTGCCCCTCCCATGTCCCCAGTCCCCTCCCCAGTCCCTGCCACTCCCAAGTCCCTGCCCCTCCCATGTCCCCAATCCCCTCCCAAGTCCCTGACCCTCCCTTGTCCCCAGTCCCCTCCCCAGTCCCTGCCCCTCCCAAGACCCCAGTCCCCTCCCCAGTTCCTGCCCCTCCCATTTCCCCAGTCCCCTCCCCAGTCCCTGCCCCTCCCAAGTCCCTACCCCTCCCATGTCCCCAGTCCCCTCCCCAGTCCCTGCCCCTCCCAAGTCCCTGCCCCACCCATGTCCCCAGTCCCCTCCCAAGTCCCCAATCCCCTCCCATGTCCCCAGTCCCCTCCCAAGTCCCTGCCCCTCCCAATTCCCTGCCCCTCCCATGTCCCCAGTCCCCTCCCCAGTCCCTGCCCCTCCCAAGTCCCTGCCCCTCCCATGTCCCCAGTCCCCTCCCAAGTGCCTGCCCCTCCCATGTCCCCAGTCCCCTCCCCAGTCCCTGCCACTCCCAAGTCCCTGCCCCTCCCATGTCCCCAGTCCCCTCCCCAGTCCCTGCCCCTCCCATGTCCCCAGTCCCCTCCCCAGTCCCTGCCACTCCCAAGTCCCTGCACCTCCCATGTCCCCAGTCCCCTCCCCAGTCCCTGCCCCTCCCATGTCCCCAGTCCCCTCCCCAGTCCCTGCCCTTCCCAAGTCCCTGCCCCTCCTATGTCCCCAGTGCCCTCCAAAGTCCCCAATCCCCTCCCATGTCCCCAGTCCCCTCCCCAGTCCCTGCCACTCCCAAGTCCCTGCCCCTCCCTTGTCCCCAGTCCCCTCCCAAGTCCCCAATCCCCTCCCATGTCCCCAGTCCCCTCCCCAGTCCCTGCCCTTCCCAAGTCCCTGCCCCTCCCATGTCCCGTGTCCCCTCCCCAGTCCCTGCCCCTCCCTTTTCCCCAGTCCCTCCCAATCCCTGCCCCTCCCATGTCCCCAGTCCCCTCCCAAGTCCCTGCCCCTCCAATGTCCCCAGTCCCCTCCCAAGTCCCTGCCCATCCCATGTCCCCACTCCCCTCCCCAGTCCCTGCCCCTCCCAAGTCCCTGCCCCTCCCTTGTCCCCAGTCCCCTCCCAAGTCTCCAGTCCCCTCCCCAGTCCCTGCCCCTCCCATGTCCCCAGTCCCCTCCCCATTCCCGGTCCCTCCCAAGTCCCCAGTCCCCACCTAAGTCCCTGACCCTCCCAAGTCCCTAGTCCCCTCCCCACTCCCTGCCCCTCCCATGTCCCCAGTCCCCTCCCAAGTCCCTGCCCCTCCCAAGTCCCTGCCCCTCCCATGTCCCCAGTCCCCTCCCCAGTCCCTGCCACTCCCAAGTCCCTGCCCCTTCCATGTCCCCAGTCCCCTCCCCAGTCCCTGCCCCTCCCTTTTCCCCAATCCCTCCCAATCCCTGCCCCTCCCATGTCCCCAGTCCCCTCCCAAGTCCCTGCCACTCCCATGTCCCCAGTCCCCTCCCAAGTCCCTGCCCCATCCCATGTCCCCACTCCCCTCCCCAGTCCCCTGCCCCTCCCAAGTCCCTGCCCCTCCCTTGTCCCCAGTCCCCTCCCCAGTCCCTGCCACTCCCAAGTCCCTGCCCCTCCCATGTCCCCAGTCCCCTCTCAAGTCCCTGCCCCTCCCTTTTCCCCAGTCCCCTCCCCAGTCCCTGCCACTCCCAAGTCCCTGCCCCTCCCATGTCCCCAGTCCCCTCCCCAGTCCCTGCCCCATCCCAAGTTCCCAGTCCCCTCCCAGTCCCTGCCCCTCACATGTCCCCAGTCCCCACCCAAGTCTCTGCCCCTCCCAAGTCCCCCAGTCCCCTCCCAAGTCCCAATCCCCTCCCATGTCCCAAATCCCCTCCCAAGTCCCTGCCCCTCCCATTTACCCAGTCCCCTCCCAAGTCCCTGCGCCTCCCAAGTCCCCAGTCCCCTCCCAAGTCCTGCCCCTCCCATGTCCCCAGTCCCTCCCCAGTCTCTGCCCCTTCCTTTTCCCCAGTCCCCTCCCAAGTCCCTACCCCTCCCATGTCCCCAGTCACCTCCCAAGTCCCTGCCACTCCCATGTCCCCAGTCCCCTCCCAGGTCCCTGCCCCTCCTATGTCCCCAGTCCCCTCGCCAGTCCTTGCCCCTCCCAAGTCCCCAGTCCCGTCCCCAGTCCCTGCCCCTCCCAAGTCCCCAGTCCCCTCCCCAGTCCCTGCCCCTCCCTTTTCCCCAGTCCCCTCCCAAGTCCCTACCCCTCCCATGTCCCCAGTCCCCTCCCCAGTCCCTGCCCCTCCCATGTCCCCAGTCCCCTCCCAAGTCCCTGCCCCTCCATGTCCCCAGTCCCCTCCCCAGTCCCTGCCCCTCCCAAGTCCGTACTCCTCCCATGTCCCCAGTCCCCTCCCGAGTCCCTGCCCTTCCCAAGTCCCCAGTCCCCTCCCCAGTCCCTGCCCCTCCCATGTCCCCAGTCCCCTCCCAAGTCCCTGCCCCTCCCAAGTCCCTGCTCCTCCCAAGTCCCTGCCCCTCCCATGTCCCCAGTCCCCTCCCAAGTTCCCAGTCCCCTCCCCAGTCCCTGCCCCTCCCATGTCCCCAGTCCCCAGCCAAGTCCCTGCCCCTCCCAAGTCCCCAGTCCCCTCCCCAGTCCCTGCCCCTCCCATGTCCCCAGTCCCCTCCCAAGTCCCTGCCCCTCCCAAGTCCCTGCCCCACCCATGTCCCCAGTCCCCTCCCCAGTCCCTGCCCCTCCCATGTCCCCAGTCCCCTCCCCAGTCCCTCCCCCTCCCAAGTTCCCAGTCCCCTCTCAAGTCCCTGCCCCTCCCATGTCCCCAGTCCCCTCCCCAGTCCCTGCCCCTCCCATGTCCCCAGTCCCCTCCCCAGTCCCTGCCCCTCCCTTTTCCCCAGTCCCTCCCAATCCCTGCCCCTCCCATGTCCCCAGTCCCCTCCCAAGTCCCTGCCCCTCCCTTTTCCCCAGTCCCCTCCCCAGTCCCTGCCACTCCCAAGTCCCTGCCCCTCCCATGTCCCCAGTCCCCTCCCCAGTCCCTGCCCCTCCCATGTCCCCAGTCCCCTCCCAAGTCCCCAGTCCCCTCCCAAGTCCCTGACCCACCCATGTCCCCAGTCCCCTCCCCAGTCCCTGCCCCTCCCGAGTCCCTGCCTCTCCCATTTCCCCAGTCCCCTCCCAAGTCCCTGCCCCTCCCATGTCCCCAGTTCCCTCCCAACTCCCTGCCACTCCCATGTCCCCAGTCCCCTCCCCAGTCCCTGCCCCTCCCATGTCCCCAGTCCCCTCCCAAGTCCCCAGTCCCCTCCCAACTCCCTGCCCCTCCCATGTCCCCAGTTCCCTCCCAAGTCCCTGCGACTCCCATGTCGCCAGTCCCCTCTCAAGTCCCTGCCCCTCCCATGTCCCCAGTCCCCTCCCCAGTCCCTGCCCCTCCCATGTCCCCAATCCCCTCCCAAGTCCCTGCCCCTCCCAAGTCCCCAGTCCCCTCCAAGTCCCTGCCCCTCCCATGTCCCCAGTCCCCTCCCCAGTCCCTGCCCTTCCCAAGTCTCTGCCCCTGCCTTGTCCCAAGTCCCCTCCCAAGTCCCCAATCCCCTCCCATGTCCCCAATCCCCTCCCAAATCCCTGCCCCTCCCAAATTCCCAATCCTCTCCCATGTCCCCAGTCCCCTCCCAAATCCCCAATCCCCTCCTATGTCTCCAGTCCCCTCCCCAGTCCCTGCCCCTCCCATGTCCCCAGTCCCCTCCCCATTCCCGGTCCCTCCCAAGTCCCCAGTCCCCACCTAAGTCCCTGACCCTCCCAAGTCCCTAGTCCCCCTCCCCACTCCCTGCCCCTCCCATGTCCCAGTCCCCTTCCAAGTCCTGCCCCTCCCAAGTCCCTGCCCCTCCCATGTCCCCAGTCCCCTCCCCAGTCCCTGCAACTCCCAAGTCCCTGCCCCCCCATGTCCCCAGTCCCCTCCCAGTCCCTGCCCCTCCCTTTTCCCCACTCCCTCCCAATCCGTGCCCCTCCCATGTCCCCAGTCCCCTCCCAAGTCCCTGCCACTCCCATGTCCCCAGTCCCCTCCCAAGTCCCTGCCCATCCCATGTCCCCATTCCCCTCCCCAGTCCCTGCCCCTCCCAAGTCCCTGCCCCTCCTTGTCCCCAGTCCCCTCCCCAGTCCCTGCCACTCCCAAGTCCCTGCCCCTCCCTTTTCCCCAGTCCCCTCCCCAGTCCCTGCCACTCCCAAGTCCCTGCCCCTCCCAAGTCCCCAGTCCCCTCCCCAGTCCCTGCCCCATCCCAAGTTCCCAGTCCCCTCCCCAGTCTCTGCCCCTCACATGTCCCCAGTCCCCACCCAAGTCTCTGCCCCTCCCAAGTCCCCAGTCCCCTCCCAAGTCCCTGCCCCTCCCATTTACCCAGTCCCCTCCCAAGTCCCTGCGCCTCCAAGTCCCCAGTCCCCTCCCAAGTCCCTGCCCCTCCCATGTCCCCAGTCCCCTCCCAAATCCCCAATCCCCTCCTATGTCCCCAGTCCCCTCCCCAGTCTCTGCCCCTCCCTTTTCCCCAGTCCCCTCCCAAGTCCCTACCCCTCCCATGTCCCCAGTCACCTCCCAAGTCCCTGCCACTCCCATGTCCCCAGTCCCCTCCCAGGTCCCTGCCCCTCCTATGTCCCCAGTCCCCTCGCCAGTCCTTGCCCCTCCCAAGTCCCCAGTCCCGACCCCAGTCCCTGCCCCTCCCAAGTCCCCAGTCCCCTCCCCAGTCCTGCCCCTCCCATGTCCCCAGTTCCCTCCCAAGTCCTTGCCCCTCCCATTTCCCCAGTCCCCTCCCAAGTCCCTGCCCCTCCCAAGTCCCTGCCCCTCCCATGTCCCCAGTCCCCTCCCCAGTCCCTGCCCCTCCCAAGTACCTGCCCCTCCCATGTCCCCAGTCCCCTCCCCAGTCCCTGCCCCTCCCAAGTCCGTGCTCCTCCCATGTCCCCAGTCCCCTCCCGAGTCCCTGCCCCTCCCAAGTCCCAGTCCCCCTCCCCAGTCCCTGCCCCTCCCATGTCCCCAGTCCCCTCCCAAGTCCCTGCCCCTCCCAAGTCCCTGCCCCTCCCAAGTCCCTGCCTCTCCCATGTCCCCAGTCCCCTCCCAAGTTCCCAGTCCCCTCCCCAATCCCTGCCCCTCCCATGTCCCCAGTCCCCACCCAAGTCCCTGCCCCTCCCAAGTCCCCAGTCCCCTCCCCAGTCCCTGCCCCTCCCATGTCCCCAGTCCCCTCCCAAGTCCCTGCCCCTCCCAAGTCCCTGCCCACCCATGTCCCCAGTCCCCTCCCCAGTCCCTGCCCCTCCCATGTCCCCAGTCCCCTCCCCAGTCCCTCCCCCTCCCAAGTTCCCAGTCCCCTCTCAAGTCCCTGCCCCTCCCATGTCCCCAGTCCCCTCCCCAGTCCCTGCCCCTCCCATGTCCCCAGTCCCCTCCCCAGTCCCTGCCCCTCCCTTTTCCCCAGTCCCTCCCAATCCCTGCCCCTCCCATGTCCCCAGTCCCCTCCAAGTCCCTGCCCCTCCATTTTCCCCAGTCCCTCCCAATCCCTGCCCCTCCCATGTCCCCAGTCCCCTCCCCAGTCCCCTGCCCCTCCCATGTCCCCAGTCCCCTCCAAGTCCCCAGTCCCCTCCCAAGTCCCTGACCCACCCATGTCCCCAGTCCCCTCCCCAGTCCCTGCCCCTCCCAAGTCCCTGCCCCTCCCTTTTCCCCAGTCCCCTCCCCAGTCCCTGCCACTCCCAAGTCCCTGCCCCTCCCATGTCCCCAGTCCCCTCCCCAGTCCCTGCCCCATCCCAAGTTCCCAGTCCCCTCCTAGTCCCTGCCCCTCCCAAGTCCCTGCCCCTTCCAAGTGCCCAGTCCCCTCCCCAGTCTCTGCCCCTCACATGTCCCCAGTCCCCACCCAAGTCTCTGCCCCTCCCAAGTCCCCAGTCCCCTCCCAAGTCCCCAATCCCCTCCCATGTCCCCAATCCCCTCCAAGTCCCTGCCCCTCCCATTTACCCAGTCCCCTCCCAAGTCCCTGCGCCTCCCAAGTCCCCAGTCCCCTCCCAAGTCCCTGCCCCTCCCATGTCCCCAGTCCCCTCCCAAATCCCCAATCCCCTCCTATGTCCCCAGTCCCCTCCCCAGTCTCTGCCCCTCCTTTTCCCCAGTCCCCTCCCAAGTCCCTACCCCTCCCATGTCCCCAGTCACCTCCCAAGTCCCTGCCACTCCCATGTCCCCAGTCCCCTCCCAGGTCCCTGCCCCTCCTATGTCCCCAGTCCCCTCGCCAGTCCTTGCCCCTCCCAAGTCCCCAGTCCCGTCCCCAGTCCCTGCCCCTCCCAAGTCCCCAGTCCCCTCCCCAGTCCCTGCCCCTCCCTTATCCCCAGTCCCCTCCCAAGTCCCTACCCCTCCCATGTCCCCAGTCCCCTCCCCAGTCCCTGCCCCTCCCATGTCCCCAGTTCCCTCCCAAGTCCCTGCCCCTCCCATGTCCCCAGTCCCCTCCAAGTCCCTGCCCCTCCCAAGTCCCTGCCCCTCCATGTCCCCAGTCCCCTCCCCAGTCCCTGCCCCTCCCAAGTACCTGCCCCTCCCATGTCCCCAGTCCCCTCCCCAGTCCCTGCCCCTCCCAAGTCCGTGCTCCTCCCATGTCCCCAGTCCCCTCCCGAGTCCCTGCCCCTCCCAAGTCGTCCCTGCCCCTCCCATGTCCCCAGTCCCCTCCCAAGTCCCTGCCCCTCCCAAGTCCCTGCCTCTCCCATGTCCCCAGTCCCCTCCCAAGTTCCCAGTCCCCTCCCCAGTCCCTGCCCCTCCCATGTCCCCAGTCCCCACCCAAGTCCCTGCCCCTCCCAAGTCCCCAGTCCCCTCCCCAGTCCCTGCCCCTCCCATGTCCCCAGTCCCCTCCCAAGTCCCTGCCCCTCCCAAGTCCCTGCCCCACCCATGTCCCCAGTCCCCTCCCCAGTCCCTGCCCCTCCCATGTCCCCAGTCCCCTCCCCAGTCCCTCCCCCTCCCAAGTTCCCAGTCCCCTCTCAAGTCCCTGCCCCTCCCATGTCCCCAGTCCCCTCCCCAGTCCCTGCCCCTCCCATGTCCCCAGTCCCCTCCCCAGTCCCTGCCCCTCCCTTTTCCCCAGTCCCTCCCAATCCCTGCCCCTCCCATGTCCCCAGTCCCCTCCCAAGTCCCTGCCCCTCCCTTTTCCCCAGTCCCTCCCAATCCCTGCCCCTCCCATGTCCCCAGTCCCCTCCCCAGTCCCTGCCCCTCCCATGTCCCCAGTCCCCTCCCAAGTCCCCAGTCCCCTCCCAAGTCCCTGACCCACCCATGTCCCCAGTCCCCTCCCCAGTCCCTGCCCCTCCCGAGTCCCTGCCTCTCCCATTTCCCCAGTCCCCTCCCAAGTCCCTGCCCCTCCCATGTCCCCAGTTCCCTCCCAACTCCCTGCCACTCCCATGTCCCCAGTCCCCTCCCCAGTCCCTGCCCCTCCCAAGTCCCCAGTCCCCTCCCAACTCCCTGCCCCTCCCATGTCCCCAGTTCCCTCCCAAGTCCCTGCGACTCCCATGTCCCCAGTCCCCTCCCCAGTCCCTGCCCCTCCCATGTCCCCAGTCCCCTCCCCAGTCCCTCCCCCTCCCAAGTTCCCAGTCCCCTCTCAAGTCCCTGCCCCTCCCATGTCCCCAGTCCCCTCCCCAGTCCCTGCCCCTCCCATGTCCCCAGTCCCCTCCCCAGTCCCTGCCCCTCCCTTTTCCCCAGTCCCTCCCAATCCCTGCCCCTCCCATGTCCCCAGTCCCCTCCCAAGTCCCTGCCCCTCCCTTTTCCCCAGTCCCTCCCAATCCCTGCCCCTCCCATGTCCCCAGTCCCCTCCCCAGTCTCTGCCCCTCCCATGTCCCCAGTCCCCTCCCAAGTCCCTGACCCACCCATGTCCCCAGTCCCCTCCCCAGTCCCTGCCCCTCCCGAGTCCCTGCCTCTCCCATTTCCCCAGTCCCCTCCCAAGTCCCTGCCCCTCCCATGTCCCCAGTTCCCTCCCAACTCCCTGCCACTCCCATGTCCCCAGTCCCCTCCCAAGTCCCCAGTCCCCTCCCAACTCCCTGCCCCTCCCATGTCCCCAGTTCCCTCCCAAGTCCCTGCGACTCCCATGTCGCCAGTCCCCTCTCAAGTCCCTGCCCCTCCCATGTCCCCAGTCCCATCCCCAGTCCCTGCCCCTCCCATGTCCCCAATCCCCTCCAAGTCCCTTCCCCTCCCAAGTCCCCAGTCCCCTCCCAAGTCCCTGCCCCTCCCATGTCCCCAGTCCCCTCCCCAGTCCCTGCCCTTCCCAAGTCCCTGCCCCTGCCTTGTCCCAAGTCCCGTCCCAAGTCCCCAATCCCCTCCCATGTCCCCAGTCCCCTCCCAAATCCCTGCCCCTCCCAAATCCCCAATCCTCTCCCATGTCCCCAGTCCCCTCCCAAATCCCCAATCCCCTCCTATGTCTCCAGTCCCCTCCCCAGTCCCTGCCCCTCCCATGTCCCCAGTCCCCTCCCCATTCCCGGTCCCTCCCAAGTCCCCAGTCCCCACCTAAGTCCCTGACCCTCCCAAGTCCCTAGTCCCCTCCCCACTCCCTGCCCCTCCCATGTCCCCAGTCCCCTCCCAAGTCCCTTCCCCTCCCAAGTCCCTGCCCCTCCAATGTCCCCAGTCCCCTCCCCAGTCCCTGCCACTCCCAAGTCCCTGCCCCTCCCAAGTCCCCAGTCCCCTCCCCATTCCCTGACCCTCCCATGTCCCCAGTCCCCTCCCAAGTCCCTGCCCCTCCCTTTTCCCCAGTCCCCTCCCCAGTCCCTGCCACTCCTAAGTCCCTGCCCCTCCCATGTCCCCAGTCCCCTCCCCAGTCCCTGCCCCATCCCAAGTTCCCAGTCCCTCCCTAGTCCCTGCCCCTCCCAAGTGCCCAGTCCCCACCCAAGTCTCTGCCCCTCCCAAGTCCCCAGTCCCCTCCCAAGTCCCCAATCCCCTCCCATGTCCCCAATCCCCTCCCAAGTCCCTGCCCCTCCCATTTACCCAGTCCCCTCCCAAGTCCCTGCGCCTCCCAAGTCCCCAGTCCCCTCCCAAGTCCCTGCCCCTCCCATGTCCCCAGTCCCCTCCCAAATCCCCAATCCCCTCCTATGTCCCCAGTCCCCTCCCCAGTCTCTGCCCCTCCCTTTTCCCCAGTCCCCTCCCAAGTCCCTACCCCTCCCATGTCCCCAGTCACATCCCAAGTCCCTGCCACTCCCATGTCCCCAGTCCCCTCCCAGGTCCCTGCCCCTCCTATGTCCCCAGTCCCCTCACCAGTCCTTGCCCCTCCCATGTCCCCAGTCCCGTCCCCAGTCCCTGCCCCTCCCAAGTCCCCAGTCCCCTCCCCAGTCCCTGCCCCTCCCTTTTCCCCAGTCCCCTCCCAAGTCCCTACCCCTCCCATGTCCCCAGTCCCCTCCCCAGTCCCTGCCCCTCCCATGTCCCCAGTTCCCTCCCAAGTCCCTGCCCCTCCCATGTCCCCAGTCCCCTCCCAAGTCCCTGCCCCTCCCAAGTCCCTGCCCCTCCCATGTCCCCAGTCCCCTCCCCAGTCCCTGCCCCTCCCAAGTACCTGCCCCTCCCATGTCCCCAGTCCCCTCCCCAGTCCCTGCCCCTCCCAAGTCCGTGCTCCTCCCATGTCCCCAGTCCCCTCCCGAGTCCCTGCCCCTCCCAAGTCCCCAGTCCCCTCCCCAGTCCCTGCCCCTCCCATGTCCCCAGTCCCCTCCCAAGTCCCTGCCCCTCCCAAGTCCCTGCCCCTCCCAAGTCCCTGCCTCTCCCATGTCCCCAGTCCCCTCCCAAGTTCCCAGTCCCCTCCCCAGTCCCTGCCCCTCCCATGTCCCCAGTCCCCACCCAAGTCCCTGCCCCTCCCAAGTCCCCAGTCCCCTCCCCAGTCCCTGCCCCTCCCATGTCCCCAGTCCCCTCCCAAGTCCCTGCCCCTCCCAAGTCCCTGCCCCACCCATGTCCCCAGTCCCCTCCCCAGTCCCTGCGCCTCCCATGTCCCCAGTCCCCTCCCCAGTCCCTCCCTCTCCCAAGTTCCCAGTCCCCTCTCAAGTCCCTGCCCCTCCCATGTCCCCAGTCCCCTCCCCAGTCCCTGCCCCTCCCATGTCCCAAGTCCCCTCCCCAGTCCCTGCCCCTCCCTTTTCCCCAGTCCCTCCCAATCCCTGCCCCTCCCATGTCCCCAGTCCCCTCCCAAGTCCCTGCCCCTCCCTTTTCCCCAGTCCCTCCCAATCCCTGCCCCTCCCATGTCCCCAGTCCCCTCCCCAGTCCCTGCCCCTCCCATGTCCCCAGTCCCCTCCCAAGTCCCCAGTCCCCTCCCAAGTCCCTGACCCACCCATGTCCCCACTCCCCTCCCCAGTCCCTGCCCCTCCCGAGTCCCTGCCTCTCCCATTTCCCCAGTCCCCTCCCAAGTCCCTGCCCCTCCCATGTCCCCAGTTCCCTCCCAACTCCCTGCCACTCCCATGTCCCCAGTCCCCTCCCCAGTCCCTGCCCCTCCCATGTCCCCAGTCCCCTCCCAAGTCCCCAGTCCCCTCCCAACTCCCTGCCCCTCCCATGTCCCCAGTTCCCTCCCAAGTCCCTGCGACTCCCATGTCCCCAGTCCCCTCCCCAGTCCCTGCCCCTCCCATGTCCCCAGTCCCCTCCCCAGTCCCTCCCCCTCCCAAGTTCCCAGTCCCCTCTCAAGTCCCTGCCCCTCCCATGTCCCCAGTCCCCTCCCCAGTCCCTGCCCCTCCCATGTCCCCAGTCCCCTCCCCAGTCCCTGCCCCTCCCTTTTCCCCAGTCCCTCCCAATCCCTGCCCCTCCCATGTCCCCAGTCCCCTCCCAAGTCCCTGCCCCTCCCTTTTCCCCAGTCCCTCCCAATCCCTGCCCCTCCCATGTCCCCAGTCCCCTCCCCAGTCCCTGCCCCTCCCATGTCCCCAGTCCCCTCCCAAGTCCCCAGTCCCCTCCCAAGTCCCTGACCCACCCATGTCCCCACTCCCCTCCCCAGTCCCTGCCCCTCCCGAGTCCCTGCCTCTCCCATTTCCCCAGTCCCCTCCCAAGTCCCTGCCCCTCCCATGTCCCCAGTTCCCTCCCAACTCCCTGCCACTCCCATGTCCCCAGTCCCCTCCCAAGTCCCCAGTCCCCTCCCAACTCCCTGCCCCTCCCATGTCCCCAGTTCCCTCCCAAGTCCCTGCGACTCCCATGTCGCCAGTCCCCTCTCAAGTCCCTGCCCCTCCCATGTCCCCAGTCCCATCCCCAGTCCCTGCCCCTCCCATGTCCCCAATCCCCTCCCAAGTCCCTTCCCCTCCCAAGTCCCCAGTCCCCTCCCAAGTCCCTGCCCCTCCCATGTCCCCAGTCCCCTCCCCAGTCCCTGCCCTTCCCAAGTCCCTGCCCCTGCCTTGTCCCAAGTCCCGTCCCAAGTCCCCAATCCCCTCCCATGTCCCCAGTCCCCTCCCAAATCCCTGCCCCTCCCAAATCCCCAATCCTCTCCCATGTCCCCAGTCCCCTCCCAAATCCCCAATCCCCTCCTATGTCTCCAGTCCCCTCCCCAGTCCCTGCCCCTCCCATGTCCCCAGTCCCCTCCCCATTCCCGGTCCCTCCCAAGTCCCCAGTCCCCACCTAAGTCCCTGACCCTCCCGTCCCTAGTCCCCTCCCCACTCCCTGCCCCTCCCATGTCCCCAGTCCCCTCCCAAGTCCCTGCCCCTCCCAAGTCCCTGCCCCTCCCATGTCCCCAGTCCCCTCCCCAGTCCCTGCCACTCCCAAGTCCCTGCCCCTCCCATGTCCCCAGTCCCCTCCCCAGTCCCTGCCCCTCCCAAGTTCCCAGTCCCCTCCCTAGTCCCTGCCCCTCCCATGTCCCCAGTCCCCTCCCAAGTTCCCAGTCCCCTCCCAAGTCCCTGCCCCTTCCAAGTTCCCAGTTCCCTCCCCAGTCCCTGCCCCTCCCATGTCCCCAGTCCCCACCCAAGTCCCTGCCCCTCCCATGTCCCCAGTTCCCTCCCAAGTCCCTGCCCCTCCCAAGTCCCTGCCCCTCCCATGTCCCCAGTCCCCTCCCAAGTCCCTGCCCCTTCCAAGTGCCCAGTTCCCTCCCCAGTCCCTGCCCCTCCCATGTCCCCAGTCCCCTCCCCAGTCCCTGCCACTCCCATGTCCCCAGTCCCCTCCCCAGTCCCTGCCCCTCCCATGTCCCCAATCCCCTCCCAAGTCCCTGCCCCTCCCAAGTCCCCAGTCCCCTCCCAAGTCCCTGCCCCTCCCATGTCCCCAGTCCCCTCCCCAGTCCCTGCCCTTCCCAAGTCCCTGCCCCTGCCTTGTCCCGAGTCCCCTCCCAAGTCCCCAATCCCCTCCCATGTCCCCAATCCCCTCCCAAATCCCTGCTCCTCCCAAATCCCCAATCCTCTCCCATGTCCCCAGTCCCCTCCCCAGTCCCTGCCCCTCCCATGTCCCCAGTCCCCTCCCCAGTCCCTGCCCCTCCCTTTTCCCCAGTCCCCTCCCCATTCCCTGCCCCTCCCATGTCCCCAGTCCCCTCCCAAGTCCCTGCCCCTCCCTTTTCCCCAGTCCCCTCCCCAGTCCCTGCCACTCCCAAGTCCCTGCCCCTCCCATGTCCCCAGTCCCCTCCCAAGTCCCCAGTCCCCTCCCAAGTCCCTGACCCACCCATGTCCCCAGTCCCCTCCCCAGTCCCTGCCCCTCCCGAGTCCCTGCCTCTCCCATTTCCCCAGTCCCCTCCCAAGTCCCTGCCCCTCCCATGTCCCCAGTTCCCTCCCAACTCCCTGCCACTCCCATGTCCCCAGTCCCCTCCCCAGTCCCTGCCCCTCCCATGTCCCATGTCCCCAGTCCCCTCCCAAGTCCCCAGTCCCCTCCCAACTCCCTGCCCCTCCCATGTCCCCAGTTCCCTCCCAAGTCCCTGCGACTCCCATGTCGCCAGTCCCCTCTCAAGTCCCTGCCCCTCCCATGTCCCCAGTCCCCTCCCCAGTCCCTGCCCCTCCCAAGTCCCTGCCCTTCCCAAGTCCCTGCCCCTGCCTTGTCCCAAGTCCCCTCCCAAATCCCCAATCCTCTCCCATGTCCCCAGTCCCCTCCCCAGTCCCTGCCCCTCCCATTTCCCCAGTCCCCTCCCAAGTCCCTGCGCCTCCCAAGTCCCCAGTCCCCTCCCAAATCCCCAATCCCCTCCTCTGTCTCCAGTCCCTTCCCCAGTCCCTGCCCCTCCCATGTCCCCAGTCCCCTCCCCAGTCCCTGTCCCTCCCAAGTCCCCAGTCCGCACCTAAGTCCCTGCCCCTCCCAAGTCCCTAGTCCCCTCCCCAGTCCCTGCCCCTCCCATGTCCCCAGTCCCCTCCCAAGTCCCTGCACCTCCCAAGTCCCTGCCCCTCCCATGTCCCCAGTCCCCTCCCCAGTCCCTTCCACTCCCAAGTCCCTGCCCCTCCCATGTCCCCAGTCCCCTCCCCAGTCCCTGCCCCTCCCATGTCCCCAGTCCCCTCCCCATTCCCGGTCCCTCCCAAGTCCCCAGTCCCCACCTAAGTCCCTGCCCCTCCCAAGTCCGTAGTCCCCTCCCCACTCCCTGCCCCTCCCATGTCCCCAGTCCCCTCCCAACTCCCTGCCCCTCCCAAGTCCCTGCCCCTCCCATGTCCACAGTCCCCTCCCCAGTCCCTGCCACTCCCAAGTCCCTGCCCCTCCCATGTCCCCAGTCCCCTCCCAAGTCCCTGCCCCTCCCAAGTCCCTGCCCCTCCCATGTCCCCAGTCCCCTCCCCAGTCCCTGCCCCTCCCATGTCCCCAGTCCCCTCCCCATTCCCGGTCCCTCCCAAGTCCCCAGTCCCCACCTAAGTCCCTGCCCCTCCCATGTCCCCAGTCCCCTCCCCACTCCCTGCCCCTCCCATGTCCCCAGTCCCCTCCCAACTCCCTGCCCCTCCCAAGTCCCTGCCCCTCCCATGTCCCCAGTCCCCTCCCCAGTCCCTGCCACTCCCAAGTCCCCAATCCCCTCCCAAGTCCCCAGTCCCCTCCCCAGTCCCTGCCCCTCCCTTTTCCCCACTCCCTCCCAATCCCTGCCCCTCCCAAGTCCCTGCCCCACCCATGTCCCCAGTCCCCTCCCCTGTCCCTGCCCTTCCCAAGTCCCTGCCCCTGCCTTGTCCCAAGTCCCCTCCCAAGTCCCCAATCCCCTCCCATGTCCCCAATCCCCTCCCAAGTCCCTGCCCCTCCCAAATCCGCAATCCTCTCCCATGTCCCCAGTCCCCTCCCCAGTCCCTGCCCCTCCCATTTCCCCAGTCCCCTCCCAAGTCCCTGCCCCTCCCAAGTGCCTGCCCCTCCCATGTCCCCAGTCCCCTCCCAAATCCCCAATCCCCTCCTATGTCTCCAGTCCCCTCCCCAGTCCCTGCCCCTCCCATGTCCCCAGTCCCCTCCCATGTCCCCAGTCCCCTCCCCAGTCCCTGCTCCTCCCTTTTCCCCAGTCCCTCCCAATCCCTGCCCCTCCCATGTCCCCAGTCCCCTCCCAAGTCCCTGCCAACTCCCATGTCCCCAGTCCCCTCCCAAGTCCCTGCCCATCCCATGTCCCCACTCCCCTGCCCAGTCCCTGCCCCTCCCAAGTTCCTGTCCCTCCCTTGTCCCCAGTCCCCTCCCCAGTCCCTGCCACTCCCAAGTCCCCAGTCCCCTCCCAAGTCCCTGCCCCACCCAAGTCCCCAGTCCCCTCCCCAGTCCCTGCCCCTCTCCCACGTCCCCAGTCTCCTCCCCAGTCCCTGCCCCTCCAAAGTCCCCAATCCCCTCCCAAGTCCCCAGTCCCCTACCAAGTCCCTGACCCTCCCATGTCCCCAGTCCCCTCCCCAGTCCCTGCCTCTCCCATTTCCCCAGTCCCCTCCCAAGTCCCTGCGCCTCCCAAGTCCCCAGTCCCCTCCCAAATCCCCAATCCCCCCCTCTGTCTCCAGTCCCTTCCCCAGTCCCTGCCCCTCCCATGTCCCCAGTCCCCTCCCCAGTCCCTGCCCCTCCCATGTCCCCAGTCCCCTCCCCAGTCCCTGCCCCTCCCTTTTCCCCAGTCCCTCCCAATCCCTGCCCCTCCCATGTCCCCAGTCCCCTCCCAAGTCCCTGCCCCTCCCTTTTCCCAGTCCCTCCCAATCCCTGCCCCTCCCATGTCCCCAGTCCCCCTCCCCAGTCCCTGCCCCTCCCATGTCCCCAGTCCCCTCCCAAGTCCCCAGTCCCCTCCCAAGTCCCTGACCCACCCATGTCCCCACTCCCCTCCCCAGTCCCTGCCCCTCCCGAGTCCCTGCCTCTCCCATTTCCCCAGTCCCCTCCCAAGTCCCTGCCCCTCCCATGTCCCCAGTTCCCTCCCAACTCCCTGCCACTCCCATGTCCCCAGTCCCCTCCCAAGTCCCCAGTCCCCTCCCAACTCCCTGCCCCTCCCATGTCCCCAGTCCCCTCCCAAGTCCCTGCCACTCCCATGTCCCCAGTCCCCTCCCAAGTCCCTGCCCATCCCATGTCCCCACTCCCCTGCCCAGTCCCTGCCCCTCCCAAGTTCCTGTCCCTCCCTTGTCCCCAGTCCCCTCCCCAGTCCCTGCCACTCCCAAGTCCCCAGTCCCCTCCCAAGTCCCTGCCCCACCCAAGTCCCCAGTCCCCTCCCCAGTCCCTGCCCCTCCCACGTCCCCCAGTCTCCTCCCCAGTCCCTGCCCCTCCAAAGTCCCCAATCCCCCTCCCAAGTCCCCAGTCCCATCCCAAGTCCCTGCGCCTCCCAAGTCCCCAGTCCCCTCCCAAATCCCCAATCCCCTCCTCTGTCTCCAGTCCCTTCCCCAGTCCCTGCCCCTCCCATGTCCCCAGTCCCCTCCCCAGTCCCTGCCCCTCCCATGTCCCCAGTCCCATCCCCAGTCCCTGCCCCTCCCATGTCCCCAATCCCCTCCCAAGTCCCTTCCCCTCCCAAGTCCCAGTCCCCTCCCATGTCCCTGCCCCTCCCATGTCCCCAGTCCCCTCCCCAGTCCCTGCCCTTCCCAAGTCCCTGCCCCTGCCTTGTCCCAAGTCCCGTCCCAAGTCCCCAATCCCCTCCCATGTCCCCAGTCCCCTCCCAAATCCCTGCCCCTCCCAAATCCCCAATCCTCTCCCATGTCCCCCAGTCCCCTCCCAAATCCCCAATCCCCTCCTATGTCTCCAGTCCCCTCCCCAGTCCCTGCCCCTCCCATGTCCCCAGTCCCCTCCCCCATTCCCGGTCCCCTCCCAAGTCCCCAGTCCCCACCTAAGTCCCTGACCCTCCCAAGTCCCTAGTCCCCTCCCCACTCCCTGCCCCTCCCATGTCCCCAGTCCCCTCCCCACTCCCTGCCCCTCCCATGTCCCCAGTCCCCTCCCAACTCCCTGCCCCTCCCAAGTCCCTGCCCCTCCCATGTCCCCAGTCCCCTCCCCAGTCCCTGCCACTCGCAAGTCCCCAATCCCCTCCCAAGTCCCCAGTCCCCTCCCCAGTCCCTGCCCCTCCCTTTTCCCCACTCCCTCCCAATCCCTGCCCCTCCCAAGTCCCTGCCCCACCCATGTCCCCAGTCCCCTCCCCTGTCCCTGCCCTTCCCAAGTCCCTGCCCCTGCCTTGTCCCAAGTCCCCTCCCAAGTCCCCAATCCCCTCCCATGTCCCCAATCCCCTCCCAAGTCCCTGCCCCTCCCAAATCCGCAATCCTCTCCCATGTCCCCAGTCCCCTCCCCAGTCCCTGCCCCTCCCATTTCCCCAGTCCCCTCCCAAGTCCCTGCCCCTCCCAAGTGCCTGCCCCTCCCATGTCCCCAGTCCCCTCCCAAATCCCCAATCCCCTCCTATGTCTCCAGTCCCCTCCCCAGTCCCTGCCCCTCCCATGTCCCCAGTCCCCTCCCATGTCCCCAGTCCCCTCCCCAGTCCCTGCTCCTCCCTTTTCCCAGTCCCTCCCAATCCCTGCCCCTCCCATGTCCCCAGTCCCCTCCCAAGTCCCTGCCACTCCCATGTCCCCAGTCCCCTCCCAAGTCCCTGCCCATCCCATGTCCCCACTCCCCTGCCCAGTCCCTGCCCCTCCCAAGTTCCTGTCCCTCCCTTGTCCCCAGTCCCCTCCCCAGTCCCTGCCACTCCCAAGTCCCCAGTCCCCTCCCAAGTCCCTGCCCCACCCAAGTCCCCAGTCCCCTCCCCAGTCCCTGCCCCTCCCACGTCCCCAGTCTCCTCCCCAGTCCCTGCCCCTCCAAAGTCCCCAATCCCCTCCCAAGTCCCCAGTCCCCTACCAAGTCCCTGACCCTCCCATGTCCCCAGTCCCCTCCCCAGTCCCTGCCTCTCCCATTTCCCCAGTCCCCCTCCCAAGTCCCTGCGCCTCCCAAGTCCCCAGTCCCCTCCAAATCCCCAATCCCCTCCTCTGTCTCCAGTCCCTTCCCCAGTCCCTGCCCCTCCCATGTCCCCAGTCCCCTCCCCAGTCCCCTGCCCCTCCCATGTCCCCAGTCCCCTCCCCAGTCCCTGCCCCTCCCTTTTCCCCAGTCCCTCCCAATCCCTGCCCCTCCCATGTCCCCAGTCCCCTCCCAAGTCCCTGCCCCTCCCTTTTCCCCAGTCCCTCCCAATCCCTGCCCCTCCCATGTCCCCAGTCCCCTCCCCAGTCCCTGCCCCTCCCATGTCCCCAGTCCCCTCCCAAGTCCCCAGTCCCCTCCCAAGTCCCTGACCCACCCATGTCCCCACTCCCCTCCCCAGTCCCTGCCCCTCCCGAGTCCCTGCCTCTCCCATTTCCCCAGTCCCCCTCCCAAGTCCCTGCCCCTCCCATGTCCCCAGTTCCCTCCCAACTCCCTGCCACTCCCATGTCCCAGTCCCCTCCCAAGTCCCCAGTCCCCTCCCAACTCCCTGCCCCTCCCATGTCCCCAGTCCCCTCCCAAGTCCCTGCCACTCCCATGTCCCCAGTCCCCTCCCAAGTCCCTGCCCATCCCATGTCCCCACTCCCCTGCCCAGTCCCTGCCCCTCCCAAGTTCCTGTCCCTCCCTTGTCCCCAGTCCCCTCCCCAGTCCCTGCCACTCCCAAGTCCCCAGTCCCCTCCCAAGTCCCTGCCCCACCCAAGTCCCCAGTCCCCTCCCCAGTCCCTGCCCCTCCCACGTCCCCAGTCTCCTCCCCAGTCCCTGCCCCTCCAAAGTCCCCAATCCCCTCCCAAGTCCCCAGTCCCCTACCAAGTCCTGACCCTCCCATGTCCCCAGTCCCCTCCCCAGTCCCTGCCTCTCCCATTTCCCCAGTCCCCTCCCAAGTCCCTGCGCCTCCCAAGTCCCCAGTCCCCTCCCAAATCCCCAATCCCCTCCTCTGTCTCCAGTCCCTTCCCCAGTCCCTGCCCCTCCATGTCCCCAGTCCCCCTCCCCAGTCCCTGCCCCTCCCATGTCCCCAGTCCCCTCCCCAGTCCCTGCCCCTCCCTTTTCCCCAGTCCCTCCCAATCCCCTGCCCCTCCCATGTCCCCAGTCCCCTCCCAAGTCCCTGCCCCTCCCTTTTCCCCAGTCCCTCCCAATCCCTGCCCCTCCCATGTCCCCCAGTCCCCTCCCCAGTCCCTGCCCCTCCCATGTCCCCAGTCCCCACCCATGTCCCCAGTCCCCTCCCAAGTCCCTGACCCACCCATGTCCCCACTCCCCTCCCCAGTCCCTGCCCCTCCGAGTCCCTGCCTCTCCCATTTCCCCAGTCCCCTCCCAAGTCCCTGCCCCTCCCATGTCCCCAGTTCCCTCCCAACTCCCTGCCCCTCCCATGTCCCCAGTCCCCTCCCAAGTCCCCAGTCCCCTCCCAACTCCCTGCCCCTCCCATGTCCCCAGTCCCCTCCCAAGTCCCTGCGACTCCCATGTCGCCAGTCCCCTCTCAAGTCCCTGCCCCTCCCATGTCCCCAGTCCCATCCCCAGTCCCTGCCCCTCCCATGTCCCCAATCCCCTCCCAAGTCCCTTCCCCTCCCAAGTCCCCAGTCCCCTCCCAAGTCCCTGCCCCTCCCATGTCCCCAGTCCCCTCCCAAGTCCCTGCCCCTCCCAAGTCCCTGCCCCTCCATGTCCCCAGTCCCCTCCCAAGTCCCTGCTCCTCCCTTTTCCCCCAGTCCCTCCCAATCCCTGCCCCTCCCATGTCCCCAGTCCCCTCCCAAGTCCCTGCCACTCCCATGTCCCCAGTCCCCTCCCAAGTCCCTGCCCATCCCATGTCCCCACTCCCCTGCCCAGTCCCTGCCCCTCCCAAGTTCCTGTCCCTCCCTTGTCCCCAGTCCCCCTCCCCAGTCCCTGCCACTCCCAAGTCCCCAGTCCCCTCCCAAGTCCCTGCCCCACCCAAGTCCCCAGTCCCCTCCCCAGTCCCTGCCCCTCCCACGTCCCCAGTCTCCTCCCCAGTCCCTGCCCCTCCAAAGTCCCCAATCCCCTCCCAAGTCCCCAGTCCCCTACCAAGTCCCCTGACCCTCCCATGTCCCCAGTCCCCTCCCCAGTCCCTGCCTCTCCCATTTCCCCAGTCCCCTCCCAAATCCCCAATCCCCTCCTCTGTCTCCAGTCCCTTCCCCAGTCCCTGCCCCTCCCATGTCCCCAGTCCCCTCCCCAGTCCCTGTCCCTCCCAAGTCCCCAGTCCCCACCTAAGTCCCTGCCCCTCCCATGTCCCCAGTCCCCTCCCAAGTCCCTGCCCCTCCCAAGTCCCTGCCCCTCCCATGTCCCCAGTCCCCTCCCCAGTCCCTTACACTCCCAAGTCCCTGCCCCTCCCATGTCCCCAGTCCCCTCCCCAGTCCCTGCCCCTCCCATGTCCCCCAGTCCCCTCCCCATTCCCGGTCCCTCCCAAGTCCCCAGTCCCCACCTAAGTCCCTGCCCCTCCCATGTCCCCAGTCCCCTCCCCACTCCCTGCCCCTCCCATGTCCCCAGTCCCCTCCCAACTCCCTGCCCCTCCCAAGTCCCTGCCCCTTCCATGTCCCCAGTCCCCTCCCAAGTCCCTGCCCATCCCATGTCCCCACTCCCCTGCCCAGTCCCTGCCCCTCCCAAGTTCCTGTCCCTCCCTTGTCCCCAGTCCCCCTCCCCAGTCCCTGCCACTCCCAAGTCCCCAGTCCCCTCCCAAGTCCCTGCCCCACCCAAGTCCCAGTCCCCTCCCCAGTCCCTGCCCCTCCCACGTCCCCAGTCTCCTCCCCAGTCCCTGCCCCTCCAAAGTCCCCAATCCCCTCCCAAGTCCCCAGTCCCCTCCCAAGTCCCTGCCCCTCCCAAGTCCCTGCCCCTCCCATGTCCCCAGTCCCCTCCCCAGTCCCTGCCCCTCCCATGTCCCCAGTCCCCTCCCCATTCCCGGTCCCTCCCAAGTCCCCAGTCCCCACCTAAGTCCCTGCCCCTCCCATGTCCCCAGTCCCCTCCCCACTCCCTGCCCCTCCCATGTCCCCAGTCCCCTCCCAACTCCCTGCCCCTCCCAAGTCCCTGCCCCTCCCATGTCCCCCAGTCCCCTCCCCAGTCCCTGCCACTCGCAAGTCCCCAATCCCCTCCCAAGTCCCCAGTCCCCTCCCCAGTCCCTGCCCCTCCCTTTTCCCCACACTCCCTCCCAATCCCTGCCCCTCCCAAGTCCCTGCCCCACCCATGTCCCCAGTCCCCTCCCCTGTCCCTGCCCTTCCCAAGTCCCTGCCCCTGCCTTGTCCCAAGTCCCCTCCCAAGTCCCCAATCCCCTCCCATGTCCCCAATCCCCTCCTAAGTCCCTGCCCCTCCCAAATCCGCAATCCTCTCCCATGTCCCCAGTCCCCTCCCCAGTCCCTGCCCCTCCCATTTCCCCAGTCCCCTCCCAAGTCCCTGCCCCTCCCAAGTGCCTGCCCCTCCCATGTCCCCAGTCCCCTCCCCAAATCCCCAATCCCCTCCTATGTCTCCAGTCCCCTCCCCAGTCCCTGCCCCTCCCATGTCCCCAGTCCCCCTCCCATGTCCCCAGTCCCCTCCCCAGTCCCTGCTCCTCCCTTTTCCCCAGTCCCTCCCAATCCCTGCCCCTCCCATGTCCCCAGTCCCCTCCCAAGTCCCTGCCACTCTCCATGTCCCCAGTCCCCTCCCAAGTCCCTGCCCATCCCATGTCCCCACTCCCCTGCCCAGTCCCTACCCCTCCCAAGTTCCTGTCCCTCCCTTGTCCCCAGTCCCCTCCCCAGTCCCTGCCACTCCCAAGTCCCCAGTCCCCTCCCAAGTCCCTGCCCACCCAAGTCCCCAGTCCCCTCCCCAGTCCCTGCCCCTCCCACGTCCCCAGTCTCCTCCCCAGTCCCTGCCCCTCCAAAGTCCCCAATCCCCTCCCAAGTCCCCAGTCCCCTACCAAGTCCCTGACCCTCCCATGTCCCCAGTCCCCTCCCCAGTCCCTGCCTCTCCCATTTCCCC